>SJYX01000646.1:167806-201965 GCA_006410675.1 Oreotragus oreotragus | reverse complement strand
CTATAGCCATAAGTTTCTGTGTACATCTTGTATATCACAGTGCCTTTGTTCAGACTCTGTCTTGAACCATTCCACATCATATGTCAAAATTCTTCCTCAACCACCAAGTCACAGGTGGAAAAAAAAATTCTCTTTCTCTGAATTCTTTAATTCAAAATTCTTTTAAGTAAGAATAAAATAAGATCCTATTAAGTAAGAATGTAAGTTCTGTAAGGGTAGATACTTTATTGTGTTCATTTCTCTATCTCCATTACTTATTGAAAAGTGTTTTGTGTTAGTAGGCAGTGCAAATTTCATGAATTAGTGTAACTGTCTTATTCCTAGCTTCTCTCCTCACCAGACTGCATGTTCACTGAGAGCAGAGAAGAGCAATATTAATCTGAATCACTCATGCACTGCCCAACCTGCATGTTTAACTTTTTATGCTAATAATTTTCAAACATATGCCTAAATAGAGATAATAACTCTGACCCAAATAACCCAGTTTTATGATAGCTAGTTTTTCTACAACTAGCAATAAAAGTCAAGCAATTCAAAAGTACACTCATGCACAAGCTAAAGATAGAGTGATTTCAAGGTACAAAATCAAATTTGTATTCTAAGTGTTATATTCCTCATTCAAAAGTCAAAATTTTCAGTGCTTTCATGTCCAGATCTTAATTTAATGGATCAATTCAATGAAACCTTCTAAAATGTCTCTTGGAAGATGAAATTAGCAAGTAACATTTCTTCCTAAAGCATAATAGAATAGTAACGTGAATATAATTTGTACTGGTTCTCCACATTTGTTTCATAAATGCCACATCCTAAAGCTTTCCATTATGATAGTTGAGTTTTGTTGCATTTTTTTCCCAAGAAAAGTTTTAAAAAAACTCACAGAGAGAAGCCCCGAGATTCTGCTAGATGCCAGCAGATACTCAGCAAAAAATGTTTTTTACATAAAGATGAAATGAATGAAAAATCTAAGTCTATGTCTCCAGATACCTCTACATTATTGAGCTTCAAAGGAAATTCTGACCCAAGATCGTCTGTATCTTGGACATGTGCTCTTTTTCTACAACACAAGGACTTATTTCTGAAATTATTATATTCTTCTGGAGTTCAACAAGGGGTAACAGAACCTCATAATTGAAAGTATCATGAACACTGTTAACTGGGACCAGGAAGACAGGAACATAAGACAAAAATATCAGAGAAGCATCCTAGGCTAAGTAAGGAGTTGATCCCCTAGAGGTGGATAGCATGCTTGTCAATAATTCTACCCAGTCTCAGCAGGCTCAGATATTGAAGGTGGCTGATACAGAGAGTTGGGCTCTGTAGCAAGTGTCCATGCCCAGAGAATTTTCTGCATCACATGAGTGGTAGCATCACAGTCCCAGCTTGTTTGAAATAGGACCCCAGTAGGATAAAACAAGGCAAACAAAGGATGAATCAGGTTACTGGACAGAATGGAATTCACTGCCAAGTTTTGGATGTAGCAGAGACATAGTAATAAACTCAGAAAACTAGGGACAAGTACACTCCTGAGAGCTTGAAAATCAGAGCTATGATAAATAAGAAGTTCCCATTCATATCACTCCCCCTTCCCAAAGAGCACTAAACTACTCTCAGTCCACACCTGCTGGCAGGGATGGAGTTCCTGTTAGAGAGAAAGGCTAGAACTGGAATAAGACTTGGGGGCAGACACAGTTGTGAGCAGGTCCTAAAGGCAGGAGAACCCAGAGTGATAATAGCTACTACCTAATTAAGGCTTATTATGTACCAGACTTTGCATGTGTTTTCATATGCATTACCTTTTACTACTAACATTACCACAACTACTCCATGAAACATTTACTGAACAATTATTACGGGCCAAAGTATTGTTCTCTTTGTTTTACATAGATCATCCCATTTGTCCTCACAACAATGGTATGTGCTCAATACATTTTATCCCTGTTTCTTAGATATAGAAATTGGAATAAATAACTGATTGAAACCCTTGACCCCAGGTCATACAGAGAGCAAGTGGCATAGCTGGGATTATGACCCTGGCTCTCTGAATCTAGAGTTCCAATCACTGGCTCATGGTTTCATTTAACTCTTAGGAGGAGCTCTTTCTAAGAGAAGTTTATAGTTTAATGAAGTAGACTCATTTGAGGTACCATAACTGGCCAAAGGTATGCAGGGCCTCTGTAGTCTTCATTTTACAGATACAGAAAGACATGTGAGTCACCCATTACACAAATGGCAAGAGCACAGTGAAGATGTACATCCCTATCTGAATGCTGAGAATGGGCTGCTTAGAATTTTCTTCAACTCCTGCTCTAAAGAGCTCAGGCCTTACCTCTTTCATTCCCTAGTCACCTCTCATAAATCTGGAATACAACTTTTTCTATTGTCCTTCCTTTCTTCTGTTTTCATTCCTGGAAACTGACTCTCATCACAAATAAATCCTGGCTGAAGAAGACACGCCCAGAAACTGGAAGAAGTCAGCCTGAAAGGTTTCTGGAATCCAGTAATGGCAAATGAATCTCTAAATTACTGATATTAACCAAATGCCTCCCAAATCGCCTCACTTCATTGCTTTCCCACATCACCACATCCACTTAGAGCCAACTCTTTCCTTGGCATGGTTCTTGATACCTGCTGTTCTTACAGTTGCCTGATCTAAGACAAAAAAAAGTTACTAGTCCCACTGTCCAAGAAGAGATAGCATTTAACTAGTGGTGAAAAAAGGGTGGGCAGTAGTGAGCCAGAATGAAATCATGAAGCCCCAAATTGGACTAGATGTGGGTGGAGGAAGGCAGGAAGGAAAGAGTCACTATAAACTTCAGGGTTTAAATAAATATTAGACCAATTCCCTGAGAATACGGATGATTATTTTTGTCATTGCTTAGTGTATGGGCCGTCAGGTACCAGAACAGGAACAAGGTTTTCCATAGGAAATAAATGTTAGCATAAATAAATGCAGTGGAAATAAATGCTACCATCATTTTACCATGATCTGCTTTTATAATTTATTGCTATAAAGGAGGGCTTCCTTGATAGCTCAGTTAGTAAAGAATCTGCTCACCATTCACGAGACTCTGGTTCAATTCCCGGGTTGGGAAGATCCGCTGGAGAAGGGATAGGCTACCCACTCCAGTATTCTTGGGGTTCTATTGTGGTTCAGCTGGTAAAGAATCTTCCTGCAATGCGGAAGACCTGGGTTCGATTCCTGGGTTGGGAAGATCCCCTGGAGAAGGGAAAGGCTACCCACTCCAGTATTCTGGCCTGAAGAATTCCATGGACTGTACAGTCCATGGGGTGGCAAAGAGTTGGACACGACTGAGCAACTTTCACTTCACTTCACAGTGTGTGCTGTACCTGCATTGTACCTCCATGACCACATTTTATCCTCAGAACAGCCCTGCAAGGGAGGTTATTTAAGTGTTTATTTCATTCACAAGGTTCCTAACTAAAATGATACAAAAACCTATAACTGAGAAGTAATCCCCTCACTAATCTTTGCTGCCATTTACCCCATTTCTAGTCTCATCTTTATAGGTAATCACTTTGATTTGTCTCTGTTTACCTCTGTTTTCTTTAGTTTCTGCAGACATACAGAAAAATGAAATTATATATTCTTCTTTTCAATGAAGGGGGTAGTATTATTCATACTCCCTTACACACAAGGAATCCAAAGTCTGAAGAAGTTGACCAAGTCTTTCTCTGGGCTGGTCAAGAATCCACCTACTCCCACAGTCATTTTAGATTATAGGGTCCAGCCTGAGAGTCAAGAATCAAGGACGCTGCTGAGAGAGACCCTAGCTTTTGAATTAAAAGTCCCTGGTTGAGTAATCAGATTTGAAAGTTTGAAAAGTGCCATGCCCTTCCTCTGTGGGTCTAAGGAACTAAGGTACCACTAAGGCCTAGAGCTGGAGGTTTTTATGCACTGTTGAATGGGGGTCCTTTTGCAAGCTTCTTAAGACAGAAAGAATGGGATACACATGCCTAGAATAAGTTTGTCAGATAAAATGCAGAGTGTTCAGTTAAATTTGAATTTCAGATAAACAATGAATGATTTTTTGGTATAAATATACCCTGCACAGTATTTAAGTGCATGTTCTATAGTTTTTATTGCTAAAAATTCTATAATTTTTATTGCTGGCAGCCCTAACACAGAATAGTTTTGGAACTTTGGCCCTTATGTCTTTAAAGGACAAGTGGCCTTAGATTAGAAGGACTGAAGGGACTCTGGAAGTTGGGATGAGCTGGGAATTATTCCTTTATATAGATCCTTTATAGATCTTGCCAACCCAGGGATTGAATCCAGGTCTCCCACATTGCAGGTGGATTCTTTACCAGCTGAGCCACAAAGAACGCCCTTCCCTATAGCAATAAATTCTAAAAGCAGATCATGTTCTAGGTTTCATGGACCTCAAAAATAGAGAACACCTTGGTCATTTCTGGGAATATAGCTTTGTAAGAGTTTCCTCAACCCCAATTAAACTGCCACCAACAGGGCATGAGAATGACAGTTGCGGCCTCACCTAGCCAGTTCATTATTGGCATTTCTTTGAATTTTTTGTCATCATTAATGTAGCAGATGTAAAATAATAATTATGTTGCTTTGGTTTCATTTTCTTGATTATTTTAAAAGAGTCTTTTGTGATTCTTTACTTTTTGTGCTTTCCTTCATGTAAAAGAAAAAACTTTAATACATCAATCTTAAAAGTTTGAGAGCTCATCAGAAATTATTGTAGCTATTAGGTTGCTGTCTGTGATATCTGACAAAAACATTTTCTGCTTTGCTTCTTATCCTTTACTTTAATTTTTAATTTACAGATATTTTAATGTTTATTCCCATGAGTCTAGCAATATGTTTTCCTTTGTAGTTATCTCTATTACTTCAAAGCAATAGGAAGAAAGTTACCATTACTGTATAGTTGTCATAAATATTTTATTTCCTGTTTGTCTTCCTATGTTTAAAAACATGAATTGACTCTTAAATCTAATGGATCTCAAAGAGCAGTTTGAGAATCATCTGCAAAAGATTATTTATTTTGTTTGCTTAATTATTGTAAGATCCATGACAAATCTAATTAATCAAAATTTTTCTAGAAGGATCATAGAAATGTGTATTTTAACCGTCCTCTAGGTGATTCTTCTGTACCTGATGCTTGAAAATCACTTATTTAAACCGTATGAAATTTATTTTGCATTTATGCTTACAGGTAATAAATTGACTCAGAATAATTTAAGCCAAAAGAGAATTTGTTGGAAAGATTGGGCAGATTCTACAGAATTGAAGTGAGAGCTGATGAGGTTGGCTTGGAAAGAGAATAACCAGGCAGCTCTGGGAATCTTGGCAGAAGAAACTACTCATCAGACATAAAAGGAATATGACAGTGAAAGAAAGGAGCTGTCCCCTTCCTCATCACCAAAACATCAGTGCCATGGGGGCAGGGACCTCTCCTGGTACATAAATAAGTAAGTAAAGTCACTCAGTCGTGTCCGACTCTCTGTGACTCCGTGGACTGCAACCCACCAGGCTCCTCAGTCCATGGGACTTTCCAGGCAAGAACACTGGAGTGGGTTGCCACTTCCCTCTCCAGGTCCTGGTACATAGGAGGTACTCAATACATTTTCCCCCTTTGCTCCATTCACAGTTTCTTAGACAGACTCTGATTATTCTTACTTGGGTGACAGCCACCTCTTGACCAGAAAAGGGCAAAGAACCTTGATTTATAGTCCCAACCACACTGCACACACAAGAAGAGAGGTTTTCCCCCAAGCGAAGTTAAGATTTATTATCATAGAAAGGAGAAATAGATTCCATGTGATTTAAAAACAATTTTCCTGTGTATCATGGTAAAAGGTATCATGCTAAGATAAATTTTTCCCAAATTGTTCTTCAGTTATTCCCAATATCACTTTTTAAAAATATTCTTTTGATGTGGATCATTTTTTTAAAGCATTTATTGAGTTTGTAGCAATATTGCTTCTTTTTTTTAATGCTTTGGTTTTTTTGGCCAATAGTTCCAAATTTTGATCCTTGGAGTACTTAAAACTTATATGTAGGAGTTATCTATGACATGTGGGATTGTAGCTCCCTGATCAGGGATCAAACTCATACACCTTGCATTGGCAAGCGAAGTCTTAACTACTAGACCACCAGGGAAGTCCACCAATATCACTTATGATTCATCAGTCTTTCCAATCTTCCTTATATAGAGTACTTTACTTAAACATAGGATACATTGTTACACCTTACCACATCTTTAAGGAGATTCGAATTTCATGCCATTGATTTGTAATTGTTTGTTTCTCTAAAACACTAAATTCACTCCTACTTAAGACACAAGATTTCCCATCACCTTTCAGAACTCTAAAGTAATTAATCTTCCCCACTGCACTACCTACATGGCTCCATTCTCGACAAATATGCTCCTATTTTTAATGATCTTATTCTTGGCATTGTAAACATTTTTCATTTCCCTCTAGGGCTAAACTGTATGTTTACTTAGCAATGAACTCCACTCTGTTTTTCCTTTAGGTACTCTCCAGTCAAAGACTGATCCTAAGATAATATACATTTTCTTCTTTGAACTTCTTTATAAAGGTGATCCCAGCCTTTTTTATTTAAGTTTATTTTAGGACAAAAGAAAGTTGCAGAATTTCAAATAAGAAAGCTCTAACAATATGTACCTGTAATTTCTCAAGTTTTTCTAGCGTTCAAGGCAGCCCCGCCCCCATGCTTAATATCCAACTAATTTTGTCTCAGCCTTATCCTATATTTTATTTATTGTTTATGAAATATCCATATTTATTGGGTGTGGGCTTCTCCTTGTTATTCTTGAGAATCCTCAGGGAGTATTTCCACACTGTAACAAATCCACCTTGATTATCGTTTATCATCTCTCACTTGGGACACGTCTGCTGGTCACCTCTCACCATCTCACAGATGTTTTACAAGCTCTCACTATAAGAGTTTGTTAAAGGGCACAACCTCAAGGACATGGTCCTTGTCTTGGTCCTGTCTTGTTATAGCCCACACCAGGAGGGTTCAAGCCCTGTCCTAATTCTCTATATTCCAGCACGTGCCAGCTCTGATATCTGATAACATAATATTGAAATCTTGAGAATAATACAAAGAAAAGGAAAATTTTAAACTGGATATCAGACAGCACAACTCGTAGGATCTACAGATCTGAAGTTTATTTCCTTGCCCAGTACACAGAACTATAGTCCAAGGACTGGGTCACCTGCTCCAACAGAGCTTTGTTTATTTTTCTCTTTTGCCCTCTGAGTCCAGGCTTTTACTTACTCCCTTCAGCCCTAGAGAAAGGAGGAAGCAGAGCCACCCCTTTCCCTAATCCCAGGCTCTATTTTGATTCTTCGAATGAAGAATATATTGTTGTAATATAATATTGTAAATATATTGTTTCCGCCATGCTAGCGCCCAAACAGAGCAATTCCAGTGGTATAAAGTGTCATGCTCTGCATGTTTATCCAGCTTTAAAAGATGGGGGGTGAGGGTGGGGAGGGGATACGGAACACTTTAACCCACAATGAACCCACACCAGCTATATAGCTCATGCGTACACCTCATCCTGAAGGAACAATCAGACCTGACTGCTACCTGTTGGGAGAGATCTAGTTTTGTGAAAACCTAAAAATAGTATTTAAGCAGACAAATTCCCTAAGGTGTGTGTGTGTGTGTGTGTGTGATTTTCTGGGACAGACCAAATTAAATCTACATAAGAAATAAAATGCCTCTTCTCTGTAAGGCCTATTGAAGATAATCGCAATTTTTGTTATGACAGAGTACCTTATATCTTTGTCCGACAAAGAGCTGGACATGACTGAGCAATTGAACTGACTGACCGTATATCCCAACCTGAAATCTTAGGCAGGATTTGAGTGATTTAGTGGGTTCAGAGTTTCCTTGAGTACAGTAATGAGTGGGCATTTGTCTTACATGTATATGATTAACATGTACCCACTAAAGACTCATGGCTAAATATGCAGACCAAGAAAGAAAAACTAATCCTTAAATTTCCTGCTGAAGAATTGCAAGGTTTATAAGGAGGAATTTGGTGAGCTACAAGCTGAAAGTTCATTCTGGCAACTGCTGGCAACTGCTGGCAAATCACACTTTCAGCAACAAGATCTAGTCTAAGAAACAAATATTACACCGCTACCAGCAAAGGCAGGTTTCCATCATATTTGTTGTACAGATGCTTATCCTTGGGCCACAAAAGACTCAGTCAGGAATAACAATGCAGAATGCCATAGGGAGCTGCTGACAACCGAGGCTGAAGGGAGGACTTCGATTTATTTCCTACTTGCGTTGGTTTTCTTTAGGATGCAATCCTGAACACAAAATATCAGAAGTAAGAGTTTGCTCTGCTGGAAACACCTGCAGAAGACCCAGGAGCCTGGAATGTGGGGGCACTCCACTTCAGGTCATTACTATAAACTAGGTGGCTGTAACTCTGGGCAAGTCATTTCACCTCTGTACACTCGCTGGAAAACAGTACAGTTGACTGAGAACTGGAGTGTGGTTTAATAGTTTGCAAGCTTGGAAGACTGAGGAGACTGACAGAAGTGAGCTCCTAACAGGGGTTGGATTTAGATGCACAGAGAAAGAAACATGGGCTCCATCTTACAAGTGAGTAGCTTCTGCCTGCCAGATAATCCTAGCTCTATGCCTCTTACTGTTTTTCCTTTTCACACTTTTTACGAAAGTTGAAAGGAAACCCAGGAGAATTCTTTCGACAATAGTTACTATGCAATGGAACTACTTCACATTGTGGCCAAGTCCTGCCCTCTAGCGGTCTAAAAATTGCAATGCCTCATCATTAAATTGTTTTTTAACTTTATCACAATTTTTAATGGTTGGGTGACCTCTGCTGTTATATTAGTCATGTCTTAGATTGGGAACTAAAAGGGACTTTAAAATTCATCTAGTTTGTTCCATTTCATAATTTAACCCTTCCAAAATTATACTCAGTTCCTGCTTCATCAACCAATTTCATGTAAAGATAGCAGAGTAAAACAAGATCACAAAAACTTCTTTGCATTTATGATGAAATGGTTATTTCAAGGCCAATAATTAATTAATCAGCAATAACCAGAGAGGAAAGGAATAGCACTTGTGACAGGACAACTCCTAAGGCCACACCCATCTCCCCAAAACAGAGTTACTCAACAAAACACTAGGAGTTCAAAATAACATTGTCTAACTGAAAAGTAAAGCTTTTGCTCTTAAACCATCCTGTGAAGGAAGGTAGGCAAGTTGGTCCCAGGTAAAGTGGGAAAGGTGAGTAGGAGAATTCATCTACACTACATCAGAAAAGCTATAAGCAAAGTTACTTATTGCTAAACATGAACAAAATAAAAAGAATTAGTATAGGAATTACAAAACCTACCACAAGGAAAAAAAGTAATATATCAGGCAGATCAGATCAGTCGCTCAGTCGTGTCCGACTCTGCGACCCCATGAATAGCAGCACGCCAGGCCTCCCTGTCCATCACCACCTCCCAGAGTTCACCCACACTCACGTCCATCAAGTTGGTGATACCGTCCAGCCATCTCATCCTCTGTCGTCCCCTTCTCCTCCTGCCCCCATTCCCTCCCAGCATCAGAGTCTTTTCCACTGAGTCAACTCTTCGCATGAGGTGGCCAAAGTATTGGAGTTTCTATCAGGCAAGACAGAGATAAAATAAACAAAAATGCTCAGGAAGAAAATAAAACCCAAAAGAGAAATGCTGATTCCCTTTCAGTGCTTCATCACAGAGAATTCATTAAACTATGAATTCAGTAAGATAAGACCTCAAAGAAAAATCATAAAATAATTTACTAAGATGGAAGAAGACACTATAGAGCTAAAAAAAAAAAACAGAGAAATGAAACGCCTTTGTTATAGATTTAATAAGTTATAAATGGCAAAAAAGGAAAAGTGGAACTGAAAACATCATAGAGAGGCAGCTGGGTGCAATCACAGAAAGTACAGAGAGAGAAAAAATGTGATTAAAGGAAAGGTGAAAAGGATAGAAAAATATCATTCAACATGACAATTTGCATCCTTAGAATATAAAGATAAACAAAAATGAATTCAAAGATATAACTTAGAATTTCCTAAAATGAAGAACTGTTTTCACAGATAGGAAGGGAACACCTTAGGTCAAGAAAATTTAATAAATCAAAATTGACATCTTTCTGAATGGTTACATAATTAAATGTTAAAGATAAAGAAAAAAAATCCATCAAACATTCAGGGAGACAAAGGCAAAGTTTTCTTACTGTTTTATAACTTTGTTTTCAAAGAAGTTTATTACTGTACAGTTTGCCCTTCTCTCTCTCACACAACTGGCATATCAACCTACCATCCCAGGTAAGTGGTTTTTTAAAAACTGTTTACAATGTTTCCAATACTACATTATGAATATGACTGGAATGCTGTATGCCATGAAAATTTTATAACATTATATATTAGTGTATAAGCCAGGCTACCATAAAGCAATTAAATTGCTACTTCTCTGTTATCAATGCACGGATTGTTATACTTGTAAATAAAAATGTATTTCTTTTTTGTATTATCTTTTCGTTTTAAAATTTTATTTTTTAACTGAAGAATAATTGCTGTACAGAATTTTGTTGTTTACTGTCAAACATCAGCATGAATCAGCCATAGGTAAACATATGTCCCCTGCCTCTTGAAACTCACTCCCATTTTTGATGTTTAGTCTTAGTAATATGTATAACATCTACAGTGTTTTGTATCATATAAGACAATATTAATGTTGGTGCTGACAGACAGACTATTCATCTTGTAAACAGATGACGTAAATTTATGGTAAATACAATACTGATAAAAAAATACAGTATGGTAAATATATTTTCTCTCTTTATGACTTTTTTAATAGCATTTTCTTTTCTCTAGTTTGCTTTATTGTGAGAATATGTTAATCAACTATTAATGCTACTGGTAAGGCTTCTGGTCATCAGTAGGCTATTAGTAGTTAAGTTTAAGTAGAGTCAAAAGTTATATAAAGATTTTCAACTGCACAGGGTTCAGCACCCTTTACCACCACATTGTTCAATAATCAACTGCAATCCCAGTTGAACAATAATAAAGAACTCATGAGTGAAAAAACTATGAAAAAGAGAACTATTGTGAAATGCTGCTATAGCCTATACTTGTGTCCACCCAAACTTCATATGTTGAAATCCTAATGCCCAAGGCAATGGTATTAGAAGACAGGGCCTTCGGGAGGAGATTAGGTCATGAGGGTGGTGCTCTCATAAATGGGATTCATGCCCTTAAGAAAGAGACCTCAGAGTGATCCTTTGCTGCTTCCACTATGTGTGAATATAGCAAGAAGACAGCCATGTAGAAAGTGGGCACTCATTAGGCATCTAACAAGGCCAGCACCTTGGATTTCACAGCCTCCAGAATTGTTACACATAAATACTTCTCTATAAGTCAGCCAGCTGTGAGTATTATAACACTCCAAATGGACTAAGATAAACATCAAGTTTACTTAATTTCAGAGCTAAAGCTAATCATGTATTGACATGAAGGAAGCATAAAAAGAAAATAAGCCTTAACAAGGTAAAAATATTATAAGTAAAATCTGGAAAAGTGAGGTGGAAGGAAAAGTAAGCATAAGTGAAGTCACTCGGTCATGTCCGACTCTTTGCGACCCGTGGACTGTAGCCCACCAAGCTCCTCCGTCCATGGGATTCTCCAGGCAAGAATACTGGAGTGGGTTGCCATTTCCTTCTCCAGGGGATCTTCCCAACCCAGGGATCAAACCCAGGTCTCCCACATTGCAGGCAGACGCTTTAACCTCTGTGCCACCAGGCAAGCCCTTAAATACACTTTTCTCTTTAGTAGTAGGGGTTTAGCCAACTATAGCCTCAGGCCAAACCCAGCTCACCACCTGCTAATAGGTAAAGATTTATTGGAACACTGTCACACTCAGTCATTAAGTATTGTCTGACTGCTTTCTTGTTATAATGGCAGAGCAGAATGGTTGTGCTAGTGTTGTTTAGCCTCTAAGTCATGTCCGATTCTTTTGCGACCCTGTAGCTCACCAGGCTACTCTGTCCATGGAATTTCCCAGGCAAGAATACTGGAGTGGGTTGCCATTTCTCTCTCCAGGAGATCTTTCCAGAGTAGAGACTGAGCCCATCTCCTAAATTGGCAGGCAGATTCTTTACCAATGACCCATAACGGAGGCCCCAAAAAGATTGAAACCCTTTGCAAAAAAAAAAAAAGTTTGCTGACTTGTTTTATAACACAGATAATATCAATATATAAATAAATTATATAAATATATTCATATAACTACAATCAAAATACGTAGCTTTAAAAATGACTGTGTCTTTCAAGCTGCTATAGTAACTGTTTTAACTGTGGAGGGATCTTTATTGAACACATTTTTATCCAACCTGTGTATCTGAATACATGCACACGTCTAAAATAATGTTCACTGAATGTTAATTATTGTTACTTCTAAGTGGTAAGATCTGGAATAATTTTCTGCTTTTTTACATTTGTGCATTGCCTGAATTCTTTTGTAATGAGCATGTGCAATTAAAAACCAAACTATAAAGAGATTAATTACTCCTAAAAAACAAAAGTTTCCTTGGAAGAAAAGTTATGACCAACCTATATAGCATATTCAAAAGTAGAGACATTACTTTGCAAACAAAGGTCCGTCTAGTCAAGGCAATGGTTTTTCCAATAGTCATGTATGGATGTGAGAGTTGGACTGTAAAGAAAGCTGAGCACCGAAGAACTGATGGTTTTGAACTGTGGTGTTGGAGAAGACTCTTGAGAGTCCCTTGGACTGCAAGGAGATCCAATCAGTCCATTCTAAAGGAGATCAGCCCTGGGATTTCTTTGCAAGGAATGATGTTAAAGCTGAAACTCCAGTACTTTGGCCACCTCATGTGAAGAGCTGACTCATTGGAAAAAACTCTGATGCTGGGAGGGATTGGAGGCAGGAGGAGACAGGGAAGACAGAGGATAAGATGGCTGAATGGCATCACTGACTCGATGGACATGAGTTTGAGTGAACTCCAGGAGTTGGTGATGGACAGGGTGGCCTGGCGTGCTGCGGTTCATGGGGTCGCAAAGAGTCAGACACGAGTGAGTGACTGAACTGAACTGAACTGACTGAAAAAATAAAAGGGCCACCTCATTCCATTTTCAACCCTGCTTTACTTAGAAAATTGAACCTACTGGATGGTAGCTTCTTCATCCCCTCTTTCTCTTCACTTAAAAATGTTGATATGTCTATTTTGGAAATGTAATTGGAGAATTTCATAATCAACAGTAGGGAGATTCCTTTCTTCCGTTCCTAGAAGATCTGCCTTCAAATCAAATGAGAATTAAAGAGTACTTTGAACAGCAGAGGGCACCCTTTTCCACGTTTATGAAACTGTATAACACTTTCCAGAAGCTACAGCAGTTCAAAGGAGAATGTGTACCTGCCTCGCCCTGCCTTTTAGAAGTGCTGTGAATGGCAGTCACTGAACACCTCTGGGACTCAGTTTCTCTACCTCCCATGTCTGCCCACCACAAAGCCATCCTCCACACTGCAGAGCAGACCAGGCCACTGTCCTGGCAGCAACCCTGCTGTACTTGGAATCAATCTTACACTCCCAAACCGAGGCTGAACAGAGCCCTGCCTCTTCCCATCCCTGCCCTGTCATTGCACCACCACATATACCCTATGCTCCAGCACACTGGCATTTTGTCAATGCCTAGAACATATTAAGCTCTTTCCCACCTGTGAACCTTTACACTCGCTGTTTCCCCTGCTGATCTCTTTCCTCTCCTGAGCTCATTTGTATTAAAGAATCCTTCTCAGTGTTTAAACCTGATTAACTGTCACCTCCTCAGAGAAGCCCTCCCTGATGACTCTATCAAAAATCTCACCTACTTTATTTTCTATCACTGAACTGTATGTATGGTCTTACTTGTACTTATCACTATATGCAATTGTGTTACTTGCTTAATTGTTTTTGCCCATCTCCCACTGGAGCCTAATTTACATGAGAGCAGGGATCTGCCTGTCTTCTTTTGTATCTTTAGCGGCTTACCAGAGCTTGGCAATTAGTAAGCTAATATGTATACTGACTGCTCCCTCAAGGTTATTATAAAAAGAAATAGTATAAAGGCCCTTGTAATGGGCTGAATTGTGTCCCCCCAGATTCACATGCTGAAAATGTATTTTTGTGGTTCACACATGTATATATATTTCCTTCTTACCTGAACAATGGAAATGCTACAGAAATACTAACTCAACTTTTATTTCACTTCTTTTTACCTGTATATTCTATTAACACTGCCTATCTTCACCTTACCCATGAGTAAGGAAGGACTAAGAAGAAAGGTACTATGGGAAGGAAACGTCCTTTCTTCCTATGTCCTAATTTTCAGCCTAAGTGTTGTCTAATACACAAAAGTAACATGAATAAGAAAGGATATGATGGGGATCCTTGGCCACTTGTGGTTCTTAGAATGCCACTGTCTTCCTTCTGTTTTCAAAGCAAGTTCTGATTTGAACAAAGGCATGGCCTCTCAGCGGTACATATAGCACACTTGCCTGGTACTCACGTGAGTCTTGCTGAATTTCCATGCATCAGGGGTGCAGCTGAATTCTGTGTTCATGGGACATCACAAATGTCACATGAAAACTGGGCTTCAAGGATCATCAACGGACATGTATATTACATGTGTATCTCCTCTGCTCCCATGCCTGTTCACTCCATTGTCCCATTGGACTTTATCTACAAAACACAAGTTCAAAGATAAAATTAGTAAGAATTTCAAGATAGCCACAACACAGCATTAAACTAAACACAAGACCTGCTGAGTGTGGGTCCCTGTGTAACTAACTACACGGATTGCAAACCCTTGAAGCCAGCCCTGAAAAAGAAGGGGAGCCATCACTCAAGAGCAAAGAAAGTAAGTGGGTCCCAGACTAACTGGACTGGACTAACTGGAACCCAGGACTTCCCTGGTGGCTCAGATGGTAAAGTGTCTGCCTACAATGTGGGAGACCCAGATTCAATCCCTGAGTCACAAAGATCCTCTGGAGAAGGAAGTGGCAACCCATTTCAGTACTCGCCTGGAGAATCCCATGGATGAAGGAATCTGGTAGGCTACAGTTCATGGGGTTGCAAAGAGTCAGACACGACTGAGTGACTTCACTACTACAGACTAACTGAAAACAAACTGGCAAAGAATCAGCACCCTGTGGAGGTCCCTAAAGGTGTCCTAAAAAGAAGTCCCAAAGTGAAGTTCAATATCCAGTTATTAAGAGCAGAAATAGGAATTAACTAATTTTCACTGTTGGTCTATGGTATCTCAGGTCCAGTGGACTTTGTGAGACTGTGTTGGTGAGTGCTAAGTCACTTCAGTTGTGTCCAACTCTTTGCAATCCCATGAGCTGTAGCCCACCCGGCTCCTCTGTCCATGGATTCTCCAGGTAAGAATACTGAAGTGGGTTGCGATGCCCTCCAGGGGATCTTCCCAACCCAGGGATCGAACCTGTATCTCTTATGTCTCCTGCATTGGCAGGTGGGTTCTTTACCACTAGAGATACCTGGGAAGCCCAATTTTGTGAGATTGAGAACCTATAAAATAAAATCGCTTTTTTAGGGGGACTCTGCCTGAGTTCTCAAAAATCAATGTGCAAATCTTCAGGAACTCTACTTCTAAGATAAAAACAACCTGGATCTGTCAGTGCTGGGACAACATTTGGCCTTTAATAAGGCAAAACCCAGTTGGGTACCTTGCTAAGACCACAAAAAGGAAGCAGTGAGGTGCCATGGAATCCATGGGCTGGAAGCCTGGAGACCCTGGTAGGGTGACCAATTCTGATAGGCAGTGTGTGACCTTAATAACTCAGAAACACTGAGTCTCATTTCTCTCTTTTACAAAACAAGAGAGTTGGATCTGATGATCCCCAAGGGCCATACTGAGCTAAAAATAACCAGAACCAGCAAAACTTAGTGAGACTGGAGAAGGCAGAGAGAAAGAGTGACAAAGTCACGTGAAATAACTTGACAGTGAATAATGAACCGGAGACGGTTTTAGAAACTACTGTGAACTGGTCCTAAACAGCTCTTTGCAGGTCTTGAAAGTTTCCTGGCTGCTTATGGTCTGACTTCTTCCAGGCCGAGGGATTGTGGGCTAGGGCACTGGTTAGCAGTAGCTTTTCTCTCCAGCCTGCTTTCCTGCCTGCCACCTGGGGCAGTGTCTTCCTTCTCTTTACTCTCAAGACAGCTTTGACCAATTTGTTACCCTGGGCCAGAGAAAGATCCTGAAGGACTTGTGACTTCTCTAATGCTTTTCAGGGCCACTGTTTTTCTTATTGAGGCTTTCCAGGGGCCTCAATGGTAAAGAATCCGCCTGCCAATGTAGGAGGTGCAAGAGACACGGGTTCGATTCTTGGGTCAGAAAGATTTGCTGGAGAAGGAAATGGCAACCCACTCCAGTATTCTTGCTTGGAAAATGCCATGGACAGAGGAGCCTAGCGGGCTATAGTCCATGGGGTTGCAAAAGCACTGGGCACCACTGGACTGAGCATACACACACGTTTTTCTTATTAACCCATTCCTGGCTTTTGAGCACCATACATCTCTAGGAACACTGGCGGAAACAAAGTTTTCAGGAGGCAGAAGGGTTTGAAGAAAGTAAGATAGGGTGAAAACCTGAGCCCTAGCTATGATGCTGACAAGGTGAGTGACCTCAAACAGGTCCCTTCTTCCTGTGGTTATTTTTTTCTCCCCTCTCCAGCATCTCTTCTCAGGTGATGGCGCCCTGTTCACTTGTGGACACATTCCTATTATGAAATCCTAATGTTTATGGGGGACTGACACTTCTCCCAGCTCTCAAGTAAGCTCTTAAGGCCTCAATCCAATTGGCATATCCTATCCCTCTGGCCACAGTGACAGAGCAGGGCTAAGAACAGGACCTGGTTAGAGCCAATGAGAAGATCTGAGACCTGTAAAAGTGCTTCTGGGAGAGATAGGTTGGTATCTGTTCACTGGATTTAAAGGCATGAGCTTGTGAGGCTTGAAGCCACAATTGCCATCTTGCTATTATGAATCTGAGCCAGTCTGAATGAAGCCAACAAATATATGACGAAAGGCAGAACAAATAGAAAAATACAGACACTGAGCCTCAGTGACATTTTCTGAACCTCTAGATCAAACTGTGAAGTGAAAGTGAAGTTTGCTCAGTCATGTCCAACTCTTTGCAACCTCATGGACTATATGCTCCATGGAATTCTCCAGGCCAGAATATTTGAATGGGTAGCCTTTCCCTTCTCCAGAGGATCCTCCCAACCCAGGGATCAAACCCAGGTCTCCCAAATTGCAGGCGAATTCTTTACCAGCTGAGCCACAGAGGAAGCCCGAGAATACTGGACAAGGTAACCTATCCCTTCACCAGTGGATCTTCCCAACCCAGGAATCAAAGGCAGATTCGTTACCAACTGAGATCAAACTGTGCCTGTAGTCAAAAAGCACCCCTGGATCTGAGCCAATAAATCTGCCTATTTAAGCTGCTTTAACCTGAGATTTTGCTAACTTGCAAGAATAATAACTCTAACTACTATACTTCATTGCTCTGGGAATAATTCCTTCTACTGTAAAATAGCCACTTTATGGATAATAATTAGCATGGGCTACCATAATGGTATTAACTTTCCAGGTGTGGCCATAATTCCAGGGTGCTGGTAGCAAAAACAACTTTTCAAAATGCTAGGAACTGATTTCTTCACCTAGTAAGCACCAAATTTCATGTTCTCGTGAACATGTTGCACAGAAGCCTCTAATAGATGTAATTACAATTGTTCACACATAGTATAATTTTGTATTTCTAGCTGAGGTCTTTTCTGAACCCCAGATGCCATATCGAACTAAATACTGGATACCTCCATCTAGATGTTCTAGTCATCTCAACCTACAGGTCCCAAACAAAATATTGATCCTCCATGTTCCAACCCCCACCCTGTTCCCAGTCAGAATTAACAGCATCATCATTCATCCAGTTGCCCAAACCTGAAACCTGTAAATTTCCCTTTCCCCTCTCCTTCCTTTACAATCCATTCTGTCTGCAAGCCTCCTGAAGTCTGTCTTCCAAACAGCGCTCATATTTTCACCTTTCTCTTTAGCACTCCCGGGGGCCATCAATATCCTAACCAGCCATTGAAGAGATCTGTAACTGGTCTGAGGAGGTTTCTCTCCTTTCAGGTTCTGGTTTCAGCTCCTTCCCCTAATTTCTTTGTGCCTAGAAGTGGAGAGAGCTCTGCTGCTCCCACCCCTGCTGGACCACGTGAGCCTTTGTAGTTCCTTTTCATAGACAAACCTTCCCTAGACTGTCATAATGTGAGGTCCTATCTGTTTCTCCCTGGGACCTTAATCCTTACACACCTTCTCATGAGCACTTCACTCCCAACGAAGATGACCCTGTAAGAACCTTACTTTTCTGTCCTCCTCTTCTAGACTTCTACTATGTCACCTGGAGGGGAGGGCAGAGGATGGTAGCAAGGCTAGCTTTGAAATTTAGGAAGCCCTGAAGATCTGTGGGGAGAGGGCTGTCCTGGCTGGCCCCACCTGTTGAAAACTCTTTTTAGAATAAGGAACTAACTCCTTTGTCCATTGTTTGGGCCCTGTTTGTCAATGCTGGAGCAATAGGCCAACCATCCGCTTACAGCGTCTGGTACAGGACTTAATCAAGCTTCCAAACACACACCAGGTTTGTCACCAAAGATCTTTCAATTGCTAGCTGATATCCTCTGTTTATTGTCTCTTGCTAAAGCTTTGCCATGAGTGCTTATGGGTGGGCTGTACTTGGGTAGCTAGCGGTTGTTTCCACCTAGAGCAAGACAGATGAGGGAAGCAGAACAAACACACCCAATCTGATCCGGTCGGTAGTGAGCTCTTGCATCTGAGAATGTCGTGTTTGTGTAGTATGTTGCATTTTAACAAGAGCTTTCATCCCCCATTAGCCGGCACATGGCTGAGTAATCAATAAAATTTTGTAAGTGACTGAATGATCTGTAGCCATTATCTCCTCTTCAAAATGACTATATGTAGTAGGCAGAACAGGGACTACCATTCCTGTTTTACAGACAAGGAAACTTGAACCCAAGGTGGTGGAATAAATTTCCTGAAATGACACAGCCAGCAGCTACAGCATTTCAAACCAGAATGTGGGTGTGTTGGGCGCCTACACCAGTTCATTTTGAAAGAAGACCAGCCTGCTGTCAGAAAAGGGAAGGGCTCCTGGATGAGGCAGGGGGTTGGAGCACATTCCACCTCCACAGGCACTACTACAGCCCAGCTGGGAGCTGCCATGGGGGATCTGCTGAGTAGGCAGAAGTTCAGGCTGCTAACCGGCAGGGAATTGAGCAAAAGGAAAAAGAAAAAGCCCTTCCGGTGCCAAGACTCCAGGGAAATATTTGTTGACTTTTTGCTTCATATCGACTACTTCCAACTAGGCTTTGAAGCTAACTTTTTGATATAAAGGCTCCCTGGGGTGAGTGGGGAGTTCAGGACCTTGTTGCTGTGGTTCTCCAAGCAACCACAAACCCACAGCAGCTCCAGGAAGATGCTTGAATTACATGGAAAGTGGCAAGGAACTACGGAGAAAACAGAGAACTCCCAGGAAAGTGGAGATTGAAAAACAAGAATTTAAAAGGCAAAACAAGAGCTGCTACAGGGATGGGATGGTAGCCACTAGCTGTGCCTTCAGGGTGCCAAAGGTGCTTCTCCCTGAGTCCTTCACCACCAGACTGTCCTGTACAAAACTGGACAGGAGGGGTCCAAGAGAACCAGCAGTCCTAGCTCTAGCCAAATCTCCTAAATTGGATTTCTGGGTGGAGGGATCTTCTGAAAGCACAGATGTAAACATTTACATACAGCCCTGACTGTGGGTTCTTGTTGCTCCCTATCACCCACAGAATGAAGTCTGCTTCTCCACAGACCTCACAGGCACAACTAAATTTCTCTCTCCACATCCAACAGTTTTCTTGAATCTGGGCATCCGTGTAGGTTTTCTTTTCCCTCGTCTAATTCCTGTTGACCCTAACGGTAGAGGTTCAATGTTACTTTCTCCAGGGACAGTCTCCAATCCCATTTCCACCCCTCCTTTTGTACATCCCCATGGCATCATGGACCTTTTTATGAAGGCCACACAGCCACTCCAATAAGTGTATGTGTTGCATCCTCGGCTACATCTCCCACATGAAGTAGAGGCCCTGGCCCTTAGGAAATGTCCATTAAGTATCTGTTGAACAAAGAAGTGGGGAAAAAATTCAACATCTCCACAAGAATCTTCTACCTCACCAAGCAAGGTAGGAAAGGGAAATAACCAAGCATGCTGGTGGGGTAGGGGGCAGGATCTGAGCAAAGAGGTTTTTTCTAAGGACAGAAAACCAGAAAAATAAATGGTCCTTAATCTAGGGGTCATCAAGAAGCATATTATCTCCTTGATAATTGTTCAGTTATAATTGCCTTTGCTGGAAAGAGGGGCCTTCTTGGAAGTACTGTAGAGATTTGGAGATGTACTTCTGTAAGAATAAAAGAGAATACAAATCTACCGAGCATCTGGATATATCCAAAAAGAGATCACACACAACTGAGTAAGTGAACAAGAGAGCCAGTGTGGGGCTGATGGAGTCACCCCAGCCAGAAGGACAAGCTGCTTCTCAGTTCCAGCCAATTGTTGAAATGCAAGAATGCAAGGCACTGTTTGCCAGAGAAGCCAGAAGTACATGTAGTCTCTGTCTCTGTGTATGTAAGCCTCTCCAACTTGTTTATATTTTTAAAAATCAACTTGTGTGAGCCCTGAGGTGCCAGCGTTTGACCTTTGTACCAACAAACCTGGCCTCCCTATTTATCTAAACAGGTTGACACCAAAGCTCCAAAAAAACATGACTCACGACCCAAAGAAAGTGATCACTACATGAGCGACTAAATAAGGAGAGAGACTTGTCTGCATCAATTATTGGCACATAATAAGTGGTCAGTAAATAGGTGCTGAGTGGGAGAGAGGATAAATGAGTGATGAATGTATGTCTGTAGTTCATGATTTCTACCACTAGATGGTAAAGTTTCATTTTGGGGGGTGTTTGTTTTTTCTGCACATAGAAGCATCATGTTGGAGATTTCTGAGTGGGAGGATTTACCTTAAACAAAACAATTCTCTAAAGAAATAGCATCTTTTATTAAGAGGGTTTTATGGGCATGTCTACAAGCCATGCATACTTAGCTTGAACATCCCACAAACACCAAGAATGTCTTCTCATTGTCTTTGTGCTCCCTCCACTCTTTCCACCCCAGTCAGTTCTAGACACAAAGTCATTAGAAGGAGATGGTTTCCCTTGGTGTTAGTAGTGCCACAGCTAGAAACAGAGGATGAGTACTAGATGGTGGGGCCAGGATAGAGGTATTGTGTATTCAGGAAGCTCACAATTTGGGGGGTAAATAGACCTTTAACTCAGTTACAATACACTGTGTTTGATACTAGAATGATCATGTGGAGATGATGCTTTGTGAACCCAGAAAAGAGAAACTACTCTGTCTTGGTAGAGGAGGGTGCAGAAGTCCTCAGGTAAGTAGTTCGTGAGTTTGATGGCCCTTGAATGATGAGAAGGAATTCACCAAGGTATAAAGGCAAGAAGAACATTCGCACATTCATCAAATATCTACTGAGAAACTATGTTTCCCTGGCACTCTGCTGGCTGTTAGGGATGCAGCAGTGAATAGGATGCGAGGGCCCTGTCCTCAAGGAACTCACAATGCAGTGGGAGAGACTTTTAATAGCCAGGAGAGGAAATAAGTGGTTTTTTTTTTAGTAGTTTTTATGAAGAATTAGAAAGGAAAGAAATAGGATGCTATGAAGAAAATAGGAAGCACGGCCTGTATTATATAGGCTGGTCCAGCAAGACTCTGGAGGGGGCTGCACTGCAGCTGCAAATGAAAGCCGAAAAGCATCAGGCATAGGAACAAGATAGTGAGGCTGGAGTGGGTGTCCAGCAGATGCTTTTACCAGAGCGAATACCCTGAGCTGTCCAGGAAGAAAACCTTTAGCCATTGTGAAACCATTTCTGAAAGGTGGGGAAACCTCCCAATATATTTGAGGAACAGTAAAAAGTTCCTGTTCCATTAGGATGTACAGTAGAAAAGGGAGAAAGAAATTAGTGGGAGCTGAGGCCAAAGAGATGGGCAGCGTTCTGTTATGGAAGACTTCATACTTTATCTTAAAATTTAATCTTTCCTGAACAAGTGTCAAAGCCATAGCAAACTTATCATTTCTGTGACAGCCTCATTCTATCAGAACTATTATTTCCTTATCTTTCTTTCAACAAACTTAACTTTTATGTAAAATATTTTAAAGGAAAGCTTAACAATAATATCAGTAGTATACAAAGAAAAACACTATAATTTGCCAATAAGAATAGGTAAAAATGAGCACAAGACCAATAAAACTGTAAAATTCTCATGTCTCCTAATATTTTATCAAGTTGTTCACATCCTATGTAAGACATGAGAAGGGAATGAGGAATTTTAATTATAGAGCTAAAGAGATGAGATTGCACTTCTGAAACCATTGCTGAAAGCACTATTTTATTTATATCTCCAAAAAAACCATGATAATGATCCTGGCAGCCATAAAAAAAGGATATTCCTGAGCAAGAGCTGCTCAGCCCAAAGGGATTCCCAGTGGAGAGTTACATGAAGCCAATTTTGAAAACGCTGATAAATAGCAGGCTACCACACAAAAATCCAGGGAGAGACCTTGTGAGAACAACCTGCTCACTCAAATTCACATGCTTAGTATCAATTTCCTCTAGCTTGAGGAGGACTGCTTAGCTGCTTGGCAGCTGATAAGTAAAGAGATTTAGATAAAGCTCCTGAAAATGAGGAACCAGCTCCTAATTCTTGACTGGGGAAAGCCACAATACAAAATCTAATATAATACACTATTTTGTTCTTCTTATGAACTCATATCTGCAGCTCAGAGAAGGAATCCCACTTAAGCACCCATCCCCCTGGAGCAGTTTATACTTTCGTTTTGCCATTGGACAAATATTTACAAAGCACCTAAAAAAGTCAGATATTGCGAAGAAATCAAAATTGCTTAATGGGGTTGCTGTTGCTGTTTAGTTGCTAAGTTGTGTCCAACTCTTTTGAGACCCCATGGATGGTAGTCTGCCAGGCTGCTTCTGTCTATGGGATTTCCCAGGCAAGAATACTGGAATGGATTGCCATTTCCTTCACCAGGAGATCTTCCCAACCCAGGGATTGAACCTGCGTCTCCTGCATTGACAGGTAGGTTCTTTACCAATGAGCCACCAGGGAAGACTTTAATGGGGTTACAAATTTGAATACTTAACTGGTGCCAGGTGAGAAAGGTAATGAAAGGAGGCAGTCTAGTGTAAGATGCCAGGGAGTGGTGGGGACTGCAGTGAACTGAAGGGGGTGACTCCCATTTGAAAGCGGATACATACTCAGCTCCAGTCAATAGTAGCAATGCAAGAATGTGGAGCCTATGTTGACAGGACTTCAGATATTGCAACAGAAAAATTGTTACACAATGGTCATCATATTTAGGGGGAAATTCAGGGGTTGGAGGAAAACTTCCATGATTTTAAAAGCTGGCAAGTAATTTTTTTTAAGTTTTAAATACTCTAAGGGCCAAGGAAAACATATTGATTAATGGCATGCAACCCAAGGACCCCAGTGGGTGACCTCTGGGTGTCACAGAGTCTCAGCCTTTTCAGGGTTTGTGTGTTAGGAGATATGACATGTTCATAAATAACTCCAATACAGAACATGGTGTTAAGTGCTGTATGAGCAAGACAAAGCACTGAAGGAATTCAGAGGAGGCAGGAATGACTTCATAGCAAAGCCGTATGCAGGGAGTAGGGGTTTCTCATAGGGCTATTTCTGGCCACATATCAAGGAGCCCCTGAACTGAATGAGGAAAAGAGAGCCTCCAGTAATTCCAAAGAGAAATAACTGATAGTGTCAGGACTGAGCATCAGAATATTCCAGGAAGTAGTCTCAAGATGCATATGTCTAGGGCTTCCCTGGTGGTCCAGTGGTTAAGAATCCACCTGCCAATGCAGGGAACATGGGTTCTATCCCTGGTCCAGGAAGATCCCACATGCTGTGGGGTAACTAAGCCAGTAGGCCACAACTACTGAGGCCCATGCTCCACAACAAGAGTGGCCACCACAGTTGAGAAGTCCGTGCAAAGCTACTAGAGAGTAGCTCCCGCTTGGTACAACTAGAGAAAGTCAGCACGCAGAAATGAAGACCCAATGCAGCCAAAAATATTTTTAATTAAAAAAAAAAAAGATGCACACGTCTAGTCCTTAACCCACTCATCCTAAATAGGAATTTCTTGGGTTGAGAACTACATACCCAAATCTTAAAATATATCTCCAGTTAATTTTTATCAAGATCCTTCCTTAAGAACCTCTGCTCCAAGGAAGCACCCCCAAAATGCTAACTAAAACAACAAATATGACTTTTGCCCCTCCTATTCCCTCTAATTCTAACAAACTAGGATTCATACTTTGCCAGGTGTTCTCCCTGGGAGGGTATAACCTGTGCCTGCTCACAGGATGCCGGCCAAGGGGCTTGGGAAAGCACTGTGTTTATTACCACAGAGGAGAAAGAGCTTTCCTGTTCTTGGTCCATTTGGAGCAGACGCCATTTTGTTATTTACACAAAGGCACTCTGTGCCAGAGTGGCCTGAAGACTGTAGAGTAATTGCTGTATTTCCAAGCCATCTTCCTCCAATGTTACCTAGTAACAAATTCTATAGCCCTTATGTTTACAGGTTATACAGAAAATGCAGCCAAGTACATTTTGAATTTTCTTGGAATTGATGATGGGATTTGTATTGAACACAGTGATGTGAATTCAAGAAGTTTACCTATATTTTTCCAATTTAGAAGACAAAGTCCTATTAGAATTGTTCCATCTATGCCTTATTTTACAGCTCTTTAAAGCATATCTGGGCTCAGTTTTCAAATCAAAGAAACCCAGCATGTAGGTCCTGTTGATTAGCTCTCATTGCTACCACATGAGAGTATTTTCTGGGCTCCAAATCTGTTGCGCCTCTCATCAATGGCCATCCCTCAGGAGGGGCTGCTTATCTAAACACCAAACTACCCTAACAACTCTTGAATCAAAATGTGCACTGTCCTAAAGAATACGCACAAAGAATGTAATATTCGTTGGCTCTCTGAATCACCTACATTTCAAAATCAAGGAAGCGTTTAATATGCAGAAACCGTCATCTTTCTTATAGTGCCCTTCCTCTTTGGAGCTACAACCATTGTCTGCCAGCCCAGACTCCAGTAACAATAAAAATAGTACATGCCTTCTAAGCTGTGAAGTGAAAGACTCTGGATAATGAGAAAACCTTATTAAAATTAATGACTCTATAAAACTCTGTGCCGTGCTGTGCTTAGTCGCTCAGTCATATCCAACTCTCTGTGACCCCATGGACTGTAGCCCACCAGGCTCCTCTGTTCATGGGGATTCTCCAGGCAAGAATACTGGAGTGGGCTGCCAAGCCCTCCTCCAGGAGATCTTTCTGACCAGGGGACTGAACCCAGGTCTCCCGCATTGCAGGCGGATTCTTTACCATCTGAGCCATGAGGGGAGTCCTATAAACCTCTAGCAGCTGCCATTAAAATAGCAATATTTGCATATTATAACACAAATGCTGCCCAAAATGAAATAAGGGGAATATCCCGGGATTCTGCTAGAGGAACTGGTCCCAGAAAAATTGAATCTGCTGTCAGTAGGGTGGGGAATACCCAGGAAGCTTGATCATGTTCTTGTGTACTTGACAAGATCAGTTCAGTTCAGTCGCTCAGTCGTGTCTGACTCTTTGTGACCGCATGGACTGCAGCATACAAGGCCTCCCTGTCCATCACCAACTCCCAGAGTTTACCCAAACTCACGTCCATTGAGTCGGTGATGCCATCCAACCATCTCATCCTCTGTCGTCCACATCTCCTCCTGCCCTCAATCTTTCCCAGCAACAGGGTCTTTTTAAATGAGTCAACTCTTCACGTCAGGTGGCCAAAGTATTGGAGTTTCAGTTTCAGCATCAGTCCTTCCAATGAACACTCAGGAGTGATCTCCTTTAGGATGGACCGGTTGGATCTCCTTGCAGTCCAAGGGACTCTCAAGAGTCTTCTCCAACGCCACACTTCAAAAGCATCAATTCTTTGGCGCTCAGCTTTCTTTATAATCCAATTCTCACATCCATACATGACTACTGGAAAAACCATAGCCTTGACTATATGGACCTTTGTTGGCAAAGTAATGTTTCTGCTTTTTGATATGCTGTCTAGATTGGTCATAACTTTCCTTCCAAGGAGTAAGCGTCTTTTAATTTCATGGCTGCAATCACCATCTGCAGTGATTTGGGAGGCCCCCAAAATAAAGTCTGCCACTGTTTCCACTGTTTCCCCATCTATTTGCCATTAAGTAATGGGACCAGATGCCATGATCTTAGCTTTCTGTATGTTGAGCTTTAAGCCAACTTTTTCAATCTCCTCTTTCACCTTCATCAAGAGGCTCTTTAGTTCTTCATTTTCTGCCATAAGCGTGGTGTCATCTGCATATCTGAGGTTATTGGTATTTCTCCCAGCAATCTTGATTCCAGCTTGTGCTTCTTCCAGCCCAGCATTTCTCATGATGTACTCTGCATATAAGTTAAATAAGCAGGGTAACAATATACAGCCTTGATGTACTCCTTTTCCTATTTGGAACCAGTCTGTTGTTCCATGTCCAGTTCTAACTGTTGCTTCCTGACCTGCATACAAATTTCTCAAGAGACAGGTCAGGTAGTCTGATAGTCCCATCTCTTTCAGAATTTTACACAGTTTATTGTGATCCACACAGCCAAAGGCTTTGGCATAGTCAATAAAGCAGAAATAGATGTTTTTCTGGAACTCTCTTGCTTTTTCAATGATCCAGTGGATGTTGGCAAGGGGGTATAAAAATCCTTTAAAGAAATATTACTTCATGTTGTATGTATTTCATAGTTGACAAATGTGTTTATACCCCTTGCCTCACTTTATTTTCATAACTGCCTTGAGTGGAGGGCAGAGCAGGATTCCTATCACCATTTTACAAAGAAACTGGGTGCAGAGAAAGGATGTGTAGTGGATAAGTAATGTTGCTCTCAAACTTACCTGCACCCTTCTAGTTCTCCTCTGGAAAACATGCTGTTTTCAGTCCATGTACTTTAAGAAGGTCTGACAACACCATTCATCACTCTTAGAATGGGGCATGTGAATCCCAATACTAGGTCCCATTAATTTCTTCAGGGATGGACCTATAGATCTGGTTAGAGTTAACGAGATACAAGAAAACTTTTCTTATTTGGTGGAGAGGTATATCCACTTTCCTTCTTACCATTACATAGTATCAGGAAATGAAGCAATCATAGGAAAGCATATCAGGAAAGGAGAACTCCTGGGAGGAGAAAAACTTGGTCCAAGTGAAATGATTGACTTTCCTACCTTGGAGCAATACATTTCCTTTTTTGCTTAACCTAACTTGTGCTGGATATATTGATGTTGGAACTTGAGGAGTGATTCAAAATGCTCATGATATCCATTTCTCCATAACTACACATTGCTCATGGGCAACATAGGTCTCTAGTCCCGTTTTGACATCATCATTCTGTATTTATATGTGTTCTCAACTGGCAAATTCTCTCCATATTTAGGGGAGAGAAGTGGGAGGGAGGAAATGCAGCCAACTCTCTTTTTGCTGTCTAAAACTTTCTGGCTACTGACCAGCCAGTGGATTGCATATCCTTGGCTCAAGTGCACCCTCCCTTCCTGACCCAACCCACAGTGGCCAGAGAGGGTGCGGGTGGAGAAAGGCAAATGGGTGATAAGGCACAGGACATGGTCACTTAAGCAGCAGAGGCTTAGAAAAGGCAGCTCCCTTAGAAAGAGGCTGTAGGCCCAGGAGACCTTTTTACAGGTTTTCTACTTCTCAGTGGAGGTTCAGAGATCCACACATTCTTGGCATCCTATGATAAAATTAAAATTTTTCATTTGACTTTTATAACCATTCAAACACTTTTAATACTTGGGTCGCCTGTATTACTACCTTATGAGATTTAAATGCCTATATTTGTTTTTTTTTAATAAGCAAATTGGCTCCAAAGTAATACAATGCTTTCCTGGTGGCTCAGATGGTAAGAAATCAGCAGAAGACCCGGGCTCCTGTCTCTTATACACATCTAGATGTGTATAAGAGACAGGTTCAGTTCAGTCGCTCAGTCGTGTCTGACTCTTTGTGACCGCATGGACTGCAGCATACAAGGCCTCCCTGTCCATCACCAACTCCCAGAGTTTACCCAAACTCACGTCCATTGAGTCGGTGATGCCATCCAACCATCTCATCCTCTGTCGTCCACATCTCCTCCTGCCCTCAATCTTTCCCAGCAACAGGGTCTTTTTAAATGAGTCAACTCTTCACGTCAGGTGGCCAAAGTATTGGAGTTTCAGTTTCAGCATCAGTCCTTCCAATGAACACTCAGGAGTGATCTCCTTTAGGATGGACCGGTTGGATCTCCTTGCAGTCCAAGGGACTCTCAAGAGTCTTCTCCAACGCCACACTTCAAAAGCATCAATTCTTTGGCGCTCAGCTTTCTTTATAATCCAATTCTCACATCCATACATGACTACTGGAAAAACCATAGCCTTGACTATATGGACCTTTGTTGGCAAAGTAATGTTTCTGCTTTTTGATATGCTGTCTAGATTGGTCATAACTTTCCTTCCAAGGAGTAAGCGTCTTTTAATTTCATGGCTGCAATCACCATCTGCAGTGATTTGGGAGGCCCCCAAAATAAAGTCTGCCACTGTTTCCACTGTTTCCCCATCTATTTGCCATTAAGTAATGGGACCAGATGCCATGATCTTAGCTTTCTGTATGTTGAGCTTTAAGCCAACTTTTTCAATCTCCTCTTTCACCTTCATCAAGAGGCTCTTTAGTTCTTCATTTTCTGCCATAAGCGTGGTGTCATCTGCATATCTGAGGTTATTGGTATTTCTCCCAGCAATCTTGATTCCAGCTTGTGCTTCTTCCAGCCCAGCATTTCTCATGATGTACTCTGCATATAAGTTAAATAAGCAGGGTAACAATATACAGCCTTGATGTACTCCTTTTCCTATTTGGAACCAGTCTGTTGTTCCATGTCCAGTTCTAACTGTTGCTTCCTGACCTGCATACAAATTTCTCAAGAGACAGGTCAGGTAGTCTGATAGTCCCATCTCTTTCAGAATTTTACACAGTTTATTGTGATCCACACAGCCAAAGGCTTTGGCATAGTCAATAAAGCAGAAATAGATGTTTTTCTGGAACTCTCTTGCTTTTTCAATGATCCAGTGGATGTTGGCAAGGGGGTATAAAAATCCTTTAAAGAAATATTACTTCATGTTGTATGTATTTCATAGTTGACAAATGTGTTTATACCCCTTGCCTCACTTTGTTTTCATAACTGCCTTGAGTGGAGGGCAGAGCAGGATTCCTATCACCATTTTACAAAGAAACTGGGTGCAGAGAAAGGATGTGTAGTGGATAAGTAATGTTGCTCTCAAACTTACCTGCACCCTTCTAGTTCTCCTCTGGAAAACATGCTGTTTTCAGTCCATGTACTTTAAGAAGGTCTGACAACACCATTCATCACTCTTAGAATGGGGCATGTGAATCCCAATACTAGGTCCCATTAATTTCTTCAGGGATGGACCTATAGATCTGGTTAGAGTTAACGAGATACAAGAAAACTTTTCTTATTTGGTGGAGAGGTATATCCACTTTCCTTCTTACCATTACATAGTATCAGGAAATGAAGCAATCATAGGAAAGCATATCAGGAAAGGAGAACTCCTGGGAGGAGAAAAACTTGGTCCAAGTGAAATGATTGACTTTCCTACCTTGGAGCAATACATTTCCTTTTTTGCTTAACCTAACTTGTGCTGGATATATTGATGTTGGAACTTGAGGAGTGATTCAAAATGCTCATGATATCCATTTCTCCATAACTACACATTGCTCATGGGCAACATAGGTCTCTAGTCCCGTTTTGACATCATCATTCTGTATTTATATGTGTTCTCAACTGGCAAATTCTCTCCATATTTAGGGGAGAGAAGTGGGAGGGAGGAAATGCAGCCAACTCTCTTTTTGCTGTCTAAAACTTTCTGGCTACTGACCAGCCAGTGGATTGCATATCCTTGGCTCAAGTGCACCCTCCCTTCCTGACCCAACCCACAGTGGCCAGAGAGGGTGCGGGTGGAGAAAGGCAAATGGGTGATAAGGCACAGGACATGGTCACTTAAGCAGCAGAGGCTTAGAAAAGGCAGCTCCCTTAGAAAGAGGCTGTAGGCCCAGGAGACCTTTTTACAGGTTTTCTACTTCTCAGTGGAGGTTCAGAGATCCACACATTCTTGGCATCCTATGATAAAATTAAAATTTTTCATTTGACTTTTATAACCATTCAAACACTTTTAATACTTGGGTCGCCTGTATTACTACCTTATGAGATTTAAATGCCTATATTTGTTTTTTTTTAATAAGCAAATTGGCTCCAAAGTAATACAATGCTTTCCTGGTGGCTCAGATGGTAAGAAATCAGCAGAAGACCCGGGCTCAGTCCCTGGGTTGGGAAGATCCCTGGTGAAGGAAATGGTTACCCACTCCAGCATTCTTATCTGGAGGAGTCTATGGACAGGGGAGCCTGATATAGTTAGCTGTCATGGCTAATGAAAAAAAATATGAGCAGTCTTAATAAATAAGTGATATGTACACAGCAAATGAAAGTCTAATGACATCACAGAACTTCATACAACAAAAGTTTTGCAACAACACAAATAGAAAACCTGTGATGGGAGATCTGAGACTCGAGTGAGTACAGACAAGTCAAACTTCAAAGGCCCTTGTCAGAGCAGGTGTAAATAGAGAATTATTTTCAGTTAAACAGAACTTCCCTTTACACCTAATTAAATTTGTCCTCCTAAACTGTAGTTGTTTTATAATTTTATTTGCATTTAGTTTATAACTTCATTTTGCCATTTCCAAGCCATGAAATAAACAATTTATTCCTAGATTTATCTTAGCGTACACGTAGACAACATTATTTTAAAAGATACATGTCAACACTGGGAACCACTAGACTTCTCTTTTCCCTTAAAGGACTTGGTGAGCATCTCAAGCTTAAAAATTATCCTGGTAGTATCTCTTTTAGAACTACCTGCCCACTCTTTTGTGGTCATAGCCCTAAAATACCTTCCAATACTTCCTGCTTTTGGTCTCTCTACTTCTTAATCTACCCAACACAGAGTTAATCTTCCTTACATACTTTCTTCATGTCAGTCCTGGACTCAAGAACTTCCATTAGCTTCCTCGTGGCTATCAAACAACTCTCCTTAACATGCGAGTTCTGAGCCTGGCCCATTAGGCCTGCTTTGCTTTGCTCTCTCATGGTCTGTACTCCAGCAATTGGAATTCCCTTACTGGGTCCCAAGCACGTCCTGTGCCTTTCTATCTTTCCTGGTGCTCTTGACTCTGCCTTCCCATTGTTATTTTTCTTTATGAACTCTTCTCAACTACTCCAAATCCTGTTAATATTTTCATTGCCAATAGTTCCAGTCCATAGCCATCCCAATTCCATTCCCATTATTCATAACACCTATTGGAATTTGTCTATATTTCCATACTTGATAGTTTTCAAATTATGTGCTATCTCCTAATGTTATCCAAATGTTTCCACTGTAAACTCTGCCCAAAATATTCTCAGGATATCTCTTGGGTATTTCATCCAAGAGCAAGGTAAGTGGAATTGCATTGCCTTCAATTTCATTGTCCAGATGGAGAGAGTTCCTGGTGGTGTAGGTAACCAAGAATGAGAATAACATGCTTTGTAGAGTTTACTAAAATGTCATAACCATTAAAAATGAAATGAATGTTCTTGAGAAACCAAATGCTTAATAAAATACATATATGAGGCACACTTTTTATTTCTCTCACCTTAACTATTTTCAATCTCTGCTTCAAAATGATTTCAGTCTTCATAGTTTTGTGGTCTGATAAGACTACCCATGAGTCTTAGCATCAAAAGTTTCACATTAAAGTCAAAAGTTTTTCCCTGAGCATCTAACCCTGTATATTGCTAGACCAATTCCCTTCATGCCTGCCTCCTTTCCTTTCTTCTTTTATTTCCTTCCTTCCTTCGTTGCCTCAACAAATATTCATTGAGCAACTACTATATCCCCAGCTGTGTACTAGGTGCTGGGGGCACAACAGCAAGCCTGTCAGATATGATCCATCTCTTAATGAACTCATCAAATAGGTGCCTCTGTTGCAAACCCTGACTTGGACCAAAGTCCAGGTTTTTATTTTTAGCCAATATAAGGAAGAAGCTATTAAGAGAGAAAAAACAGATTTTCTCATCACATACCAATTTCAGCTTCTTTATTCTTGACCTTCAAGAAAAGAATTGTGAGCTAGCATTTACCATGTTCTATCTATAAGGAATGGGTTGTAACCTAATCAACAGTGCTGAAAAATGCTCAACAGGTCCACCTGAATGGAACCATTGTAAGAAAATATGTGATTTGAATTATGTGATTCTGGTGGCCCTACTAGTCACCGTAGTCTTTGTCAACAGCCCAGAGTCTGCAGATACCTCGCCCCTGTCTGTCCAACTTCAGCTGGATCAATCCAAGTCCATGCCTGAGATCTACTTTGGAACAGAATGAGAGTTTACTTCACCTTCTAGTTTCAAGGAGTAAAACAATGTGAACCCAAGTTTGCTTACAGCCTATAGCCCCACAGATGGAAGATGCCTACCTGCTCTATTTGGAAAGAATGAAATCAATAGCCAGGACATGGAAGCAACCTAGATGTCCATCAGCAGATGAATGGATAAGAAAGCTGTGGTACAAATAATAATAATAATAATTAATTAACAGGAATAAGAATTTTTAAAAAACTAAAACTAAATTTCATGATTTTTTAAATAAAAATGGTACATATTAAAAGTCAAAAAAAAAAAGAAAGCTGAAAGAAGGGGAGAAAAGTCATGCTTTGATGACATCATTTGAGCCCCTCAATATGGCTGTGCATAAAGCAAGGCCTATAAATACCCTCTTTTGCATAGGATAGTTTGGTTTTAGCTTATGTCATTTACAATTGAAAAAGTCTTGATTTCTAGAAGCTCCATTGATTGTTACTTGTAGAAATTCTTTAGCAGATATATTCCTTTATGTTTATTCATCATTTAAAGGAAAGCATATACAAATGTGTGTGTGTGTGTGTGTGTGAGTGTTTCTTCTGAGCACACTAAAAACTAATAAGGAGGAATTCTGAAAGATTTAAGCCTTGAAAAGTATGGCTTCCTCAAAAGCAGCCAGAGCCTATTATGTCATAGATTAAAGCAAATGAATTAATCCATTTAAAGAACATTTGTTGAGTAGCTGCCTTTTAATTCCTTTGGGACTACTACTATAAATATGCAAAAAAAAATTTTTTTTTTCTTTATAACCCAAAGGGCAAAATACTATACCTGTTGTTTAGGATTTTGCTCTAATCACATAACAATATATCTTAGAGCTATAATAAAGCTATAATTCAATTTTCCTTTCTGGATTCACACTTTTCCACTATACAGATGTTCCATAAATTTTTAATAATTCCCTACTAATGAACAATCAAGGTATTTTTTAAGTTACTAAAAAAATATTATCGTAATGATCACATACAGATATCTTTGCTGTCTAAGGGAAGGGAAAGTAGAAGTTTGACAGATTTTGTCAACTGTTGTTCCAAGAAGTGGCACCAAACTGACTCACACACATAGCATATGAAGATGAATCTCTTCCATACTTCCATTCTTTTCAATATCTGTCAACCTTATGAGTGGGAAAATGGTGTTTCAATTTGTTTCCATTTACATTTCTTTAATAATGAATGAGGATGAACATATTTATACATTTAGAATCCATTTTATTTATTTTCTGTGGATTTCCTGTTCATATCATTTATCCAATTTCATTGTTTTTCTTCCAAACTTGTTATAGCTCTTTAAGAGAAAAAAAAAAA
>SJYX01000646.1:103854-164203 GCA_006410675.1 Oreotragus oreotragus | reverse complement strand
TCAGTGCTATCCTCCCAAATCATCCCACCCTCTCCCTCTCCCTCTCCCTCAGAGTCCAAAAGTCTGCTCTACACATCTGCTGTCTCTTATACACATCTAGATGTGTATAAGAGACAGCCCTGCAGCCTGTCACAGAGCCCCTGAGTCATACAGCAAATGAATGCACTTTCAAGAAACATTTTGGAAAGTTTATAATGTCACTTAGTTTATCCATAGAAATTTGTAGCACTTTTAAAGAAGTTTGTTTTGGTAACATTTTTTCTTAGTGCTATTTTTATGCTTAGCTAATTGTTGTTATCAATACTAAAGGAATATGTGATTTGCTAATCCTATTGGATATTAAACAACTCAGATTGGACCCCTAGAGCTGGAAACAGGTCATGAAGTCAATTTGGTTTTCATCTTGAATTGATGAAAATGTATTTTATTTTGTATTTGTGTTAGACATTTGTTGCATAGTTTATTTTTGTTTCTTTTCTTGTTATTTTGCAGCATCTATCTCTTTTCCAATCCATAATGTATGGCTATTAAAGTAAACCCTGTCTGTGTCACTCAAAAATCTCGAGTGTTCTTTGAAGCCCCAATTCAAGTCAAAATACCACTGAGAGAAATCACTGCTCACTCTTATAGAAAACCACTGTACTTTCTTCTTGCTTGCATCCACAGTCCAATTTCCCACCAGTGGGACCCTTGATGTATTGGCCGCTGTGCTCCAGCATGCCACCACTGACAGACAGTCAACTGAGCCTCTCTTTCAAGACCAAGCATACATGTTTTCCCCTAATTTTTGCCTATTTAAGCTCATCAGTATCTTTCCCTGATCTCAGCTACAAATGGCTCTTTTTTTCTGTGCTTCTCTTATAGACCTTTTCTATATAGAGATCTTCATACTCACATACCTGTTTACTTTCTTATCACAGTGGGAGTGTACGTTTTAATTGCTGAAGGTAGAATTTCTGTCTTTAGTCATTGTTCTGTTGATGCAGTGCCTAAAGGAGGACTTGGCAGCTGTGACAGCACCTTTGTGGGTATTTGTCCAAGTATGAATTTGTGTGTTTTCCTATGAATTAGGAGTTTTCCAACTGTGTTTTCATTTTCTTTGCTGATTTCCCAGCCCTGGACTCTTCAGGCTGTTTCTTCCATATGCAGTTTCAAACTGCAGATAATAAATCTTGCATACCTTGCATATTCTGTTCTAGGACATCTTTGCACTCAGTTGCTTCAGTCATGTCCAACTCTTTGTGACCCCGTGGACTTATGTAGCCCTTCAGGCTCCTCTGTCCACGAGATTCTCTAGACCAGACTACCTGAGTGATTACCATGCTCTTCTCCAGGGGATCTTCCCAACACAGGTATTAAACCCCTGTCCCCTGGGGCTTTTATTACTCATTTTAATGATTAATGCTCTTCAATAAAATGTTATAATGTATACCTAATTACATATTACCTCAATTCCTTGAGCTATAAGTTCAATTTTTTTTTCTTCTTTTATCCTTAAAAAAGTGGAAAAAGAGAACCCTTCTATCTGAACAGTACGAACTTCATTATCACTTTAAAAATATTTCCAGGACCTCTACCAGCTTATCATTGTTCTTTTATGACTCATTTGACAATCTAGATCATATCATCGAATTTAGTTAACAAAATCCATTGATGACTATTAAGATAGTTGTATCTCAAAGGTATTCCTTTTGAATCTTTGTTGAATTAAGCACCTTTTTATAACAGCATAGAACTTCACTAAAGTTAAATAGCATAATGCCTAAAACCTAATAATCTGATATACCAAGTATCTAATGGAATAATGCAGAAAATAATTTAAAATTTTAAATGAGGAGCAAAAGAGGAAAAGGACCAATTTAAAATACTGAATTAAGACAAGCATATTCATCAGTCACCATTTGGGCACAGTGGAAAAACTGGCCTGAGGACTATTCAATTTAAAATGTTCCATAGGTGCTATTGGCTCCCTGAAGCAAAATATAATAAGGGGTTGGTGTCCCAATTAAAGTACTGGAAATGTCAGCAAGCTGAATGGAATGGCTTTATATGGTCTGAGAGACAAGTGTGCTGGTAAGGCAGTTTGGGCATGAATTCGTGGAATATTTCGAGACTAATCAGACTGTTTTCTTAAGTTATAACTTTTGCTTTTTCTTTATTTCCCTGAAGGGATTTACTTGTCCAGTGCTCAGAAGCACTTATTATGAACAGTAGACAAGATCATTGTGAAATTGTTCAGAACTTTCAATAACCAAAAATCCAAAGGTTTTGGATCAGGCTAGTAAACCCTTCAGTACTTTAAACACAGATTGTACTTTAAAGAAAGATGAAATCAACCATGCTTAGTGTTTTGAAATTCTTTCTGCTTCCTTAAAGGAAGTAATGTGATGAATTTTTAGCATTTTCAGTATTTGAACTGAGATATAGTACTTCTGTAATCAAATGAATGAATCACCAATCCCCAAATTGTAACTTTGTGAAAAAAAATTACTTCCAGTTAAAGTCATAGCATTTATTTTTTTATTTTTTTTAATTTTTATTTTTTTTTTAATTTTACTTTACAGTACTGTATTGGTTTTGGCATACATTGACATGAATCCATCATGGGTGTACATAAACTCCCAAACATGAACCCCCTCCTCCCACCTCCCACCCCACATCATCCCTCTGTATCATCCCCATACACCAGCCCCAAACATCCTGCATCAAACATAGACTGGCGATTTGTTTCTTACATGATAGTATACATATTTCAATGCTATTCTCCCAAATCATCCCACCCTCTCCCTCTCCCTCTCCCTCAGAGTCCAAAAGTCTGCTCTACACATCTGTGTCTCTTTTGCTGTCTTGCATACAAGGTCCTCATTACCATCTTTCTAAATTCCATATATATGTGTTAGTATACTGTATTGGTGTTTTTCTTTCTGGCTTACTTCACTCCGTAAAATCAGTTCCAGTTTCATCCATCTTATTAGAACTGATTCAAATGTATTCTTTTTAATGGCTGAGTAATACTCCATTGTATATATGTACCACAGCATTTAAAAGACACTTTTGTAACCACTTCACCTTGTAAGCCACAAAACTGCATGTAGTTATGTGTTTGGAAGATAATATCTCTAAACTACTTACAAAGACCTAGCCCAGTCTGTTGCTTAGAAGTTCTCTTTTCTTGGGTAAGGTACTAAACCTCTCTGTGCCTCATTTCTCTTGTACATGGGTAATACTTGTGCCTATTTTATGAGTATTTAGTGAATTAGTACATTTAAACAATTTTGAACGCTACCTGGCACATGATAAACAGCCAAGAGATATTAGTTATTCTTTTACACATCATCATCATTATTAATATCATGAATTTGATAATTGTGAGTTCAAATACTTCTTTAAAGTTTTCTTTTGTTATCCACTTCTAATTTGAAACTGCAAATACTGAATATGAATATAAATATAATTAATGAGGGGGCAAAGACCACTCTACCTGGCACATGATAAACAGCCAAGAGATATTAGTTATTCTTTTACACATCATCATCATTATTAATATCATGAATTTGATAATTGTGAGTTCAAATACTTCTTTAAAGTTTTCTTTTGTTATCCACTTCTAATTTGAAACTGCAAATACTGAATATGAATATAAATATAATTAATGAGGGGGCAAAGACCACTAACAGTCAAAATTGTGCTTTGTTGTATTTTACAGGATATTGAGAGTAAATAATTCTTTTCAGGAAGGTGAGAGGGAAAGATACCTGCTGTCACAACTTTTATTTTCTTTCTTTCTAAAAGTATCAGATGAAACAAGAAAGGGAAGCTATATGAAGAGGTGAAGGGAAGAGAGAGATGAGTAAATCATTATTTTGGCAGATCATATCATTAGAGATTTGGGCTTCTCAGGTGGTGCAGTGGTAAGAATCTGCCTGTCCATGCAGGACACATGGGTTCAGTCCCTGGAGAAGGGAATGGCAACCCACTGCAGTATTCTTTCCCCCTCCCTTCTTTTTTAAAAAAAATATTTTTTAATTGAAGGATAATTGACTTACAGCATTTTATTGTTTGTTTTTTTTTCAAACATCAACATGAATCAGCCATAGGTATACATATGTCCCTGCCTGGGAAATCCCCTGGGCAGAGGAGACTGGAGAACCACAGTCGATGGGGTCACAAAGAGTCATATATGACTGAACATGTGATACTTAAAGTGAATAGAATTAACAAATAGTCATTAAGCAATTTAATAGTATATAGTATTAGTGATAATGCAAAATAAACATAAAGCATTTATATTTCTCTTAACAATAATATTTAGAAAACATAAGGCTAAATAATTTATTCATAACACCAACCAAAAATAAGATTCTTGGATGTTAACCTAAGGAAAAAATTCATATCTAATCTATATGCATATATATCTGTATTATGTTTTCTTTGTTAAAGTCATGAAGATAACCTGAACAATTAAAAGCATACCAAAATTTCAGAAAGTTCAATTGTTTTTAAAGATGTTAGTTATCCTAAAGTGAGACACACACTGAGAGAAAATAGTCAAAAACAGAAAACAAAAATAATTATTTGTTGGAACTAGCAGAAGTGATCTTGCAACAAGCAGTTGCAAGGATAAACAGGGGTGACCAATAATGAAAAGTAAGCAAAAAGTAGAAGGAGAAGAAACTCCCAATATACATAAATACAGCACATAATCAAACAATGTACTATTAAATGGTGAGTGCTTACAATGTAATTTGAAATGGAAATGTTATATACACAATATGAATCGATAATCAAGTATGGAAAGGAGTTATTTCTGGGTCTGTGTTTAAAGATGCTGTTATTTTGGATCATACTTTGATCACCTGCCTCTACCCAACCTCCAACCCCACAGCAATGATAGATAAATTATAAAAAGGAACAGGCAAGAAATATACAGACCTTTCCTGCTGAGTTCTGGGTCCTGATAACAGTTAAAATTACTGTGACTGGGAGTTTCGTGCACATAATGTTCAGAATTTGCTCTTTGTATGGTGGTGAAGTGAAGTAAGGTTCAAACTCAAGCTTTGGTATAATGATTTCCCACATGTGACGGGAGGCATAAGAAGGCTGTTAATTGGGGCTACAGCTTATAGGAGGTGGGCAGATACGGGCCCAAGCTTGCAATTAAATAGTGAGCCAAGTCATTGGGTGGATCATTTGGATCAGCAATTTCTATATATTGCCATAGTGCAGGGAGATCAAACTGCTAATATGAAACCTGGGTTTGCATTCTAAAATCTGAGTGGCCAGATAAAGCCTGTTGTGTAAAACTACGTGAGGGGACTGTGGAGAGGGATGGCAATACAAATAGAAAAAGGATAAATTAGAGGGGGAAACGGAGAAGGCAATGGCACTCCACTCCAGTACTCTTGCCTGGAAAACCCCATGAATGGAGGAGCCTGGAAGGCTGCAGTCCATGGGGTCGCTGAGGGTCATACACGACTGAGCGACTTCACTTTCACTTTCCTGCATTAGAGAAGGAAATGGCAACCCACTCCAGTGTTCTTGCCTGGAGAATCCCAGGGATCGGGGAGCCTGGTGGGCTGCCGTCTATGGGGTAGCACAGAGTCGGACACGACTGAAGTGACTTAGCAGCAGCGGCTGCAGGGGAAAAAAACACAGTTTAATTTTTTCCTTTAAGCTGTGACTTTAAATAATGAAGACAACTAGAACTTAGTTCAGTTCAGTCACTCAGTCGTGTCTAACTTTTTGCGACCCCATGGACTGCAGCATTGCAGGCCTCCCTGTCCATCGCCAAATCCCTGAGATTACTCAAACTCATGTCCATTGAGTCGGTGATGCCATCCAACCTTCTCATCCTCTGTCATTCCCTTCCCCTCCTGCCTTCAATCTTTCCCAGCATCAGGGTCTTTTCAGATGAGTCAGTTCTTTGCATCAGGTGGCCAAAGTATTGGAGTTTCAGCTTCAGCATCTGTCCTTCCAATGAATATCCAGGACTGGTTTCCTTTACGATGGATTGGTTGGATCTCCTTTCAGTCCAAGGGACTCTCAAGAGTCTTCTCCAACACCACAGCTCAAAGCATCAATTCTTCGGTGCTCAGCTTTCTTTATAGTCCAACACATACATCCATACATGACTACTGGAAAAAGCATAGCTTTGACTGGATGGACCTTTGTCTGCAAAGTAATGTCTCTGCTTTTAATATGTTGCCTAGGTTGGTCATAACTTTTCTTCCAAGAAGTAAGAGTCTTTTAATTTCATGGCTGCAATCACCATCTGCAGTGATTTTGGAGCCCCCAAAAATAAAGTCTGACACTGTTTCCACTGTTTTCCCATCTATGTGCCATGAAGTGATAGGACCGGATGCCGTGATCCCAGTTTTCTGTATATTGAGTTTTTTTTTTTTTTTGCTTTTATTGCTTATTTATTTTTGCAGGTTACAAATGTATTTACACAAACAAGTCTCCTTAATTTCTATACTTCATTTCTACTCTTCTCTTTCACTTTCCTCAAGAGACTCTTTAGTTCTTCTTCACTTTCTGCCATAAGGATGGTGTCATCTGCATATCTGCTGCTGCTGTTGCTGCTAAGTCACTTCAGTCGTGTCCGACTCTGTGTGACCCCATAGACGGCATCCCACCAGGCTCCCCCATCCCTGGGATTCTCCAGGCAAGAATACTGGAGTGGATTGCCATTTCCTTCTCCAATGCATGAAAGAGAAAAGTGAAAGTGAAGTCGCTCAGTCTGTCCGACTGTTAGCGACCCCATGGACTGCAGCCCACCAGGCTACTCCGTCCATTGGATTTTCCAGGCAAGAGTACTGGGGTGGGGTGCCATTGCCTTCCCCGCTGCATATCTGAGGCTCTTGATATTTCTCCCGGCAATCTTGATTCCAGCTTTTGCTCTTCCAGCCCAGCATTTCTCATGGTGTACACTGCATATAAGTTAAATAAGCAGGGTGACAATATACAGCCTTGACATTCTCCTTTTCCTATTTGGAACCAGTCTGTTGTTCTACATCCAGTTCTGACTGTTGCTTCCTGACCTGCATACAGATTTCTCAGGAGGCAGGTTAGGTGGTCTGGCGAGAAAGCCAAATATATCATTAATCAAAAGAATATATCAAAATAATTTGACAATCTGTAAAAGATTGTATGTTTATGGCCTCAAAGTGATAAATGGTCAAACATGTGTAAAATGAAAGAAATTTGTGGAACATATAAAAATGATATAAAAGAAAAATAGTAGCAAGGAAAAAATAACTGATTAGTGTGGTGTTCAGCCTTAAGGGAAATAATAGTATTCTTTGAATCTAAAAATAAAATTTAAAAGAATGCTAGCTGCAGGTTTGTTTTGTTTTTTTACTTTATTTTCTACTTAGATTTGAGGAACTAACTAAATCTTCACATTGAAACTACAATGTTAAATCAGATAAATAAATGTAGTATCCTCTTAGGCACACATTTGTAAATGCAGATTATGAAAACTTAACAGATCTTCAAGGCACCAAGAAAAGAAAGATTTACATATAAACAAATGAAAATGAGACTGCAACAGATTTCCTGGCAGTACATTAGTTGTCAGAATATAATAAATAATATCTTCACAGAGCTGAAGGAAAATAACTACCCATATAATATAGCTTCTCTATCAAAATATCATTCAAGAATTATTCCTATTGAATGTATGGCAAATACCACCACAATATTGTAAAGTAATTAGTCTCCAATTAAAATAAAAAAAATTTTGGATCTGGAAGGATGATGTGGGGTGGGAGGTGGGAGGGGGGTTCATGTTTGGGAGTTCGTGTAAAAAAATAAATAAATACAAAAAAAAATAAAGACAATAACAATGTTAAAAAAAAAAAAAGAATTATACCAAAATAATGGAAAAGGTGATGGCATCCCACTCCAATACTCTTGCCTGGAAAACCCCATGGATGGAGGAGCCTTGTAAGCTGCAGTCCATGGGGTCGCTAAGAGTCAGATGCGAGTGAATGACTTCACTTTCTCTTTCATGCACTGGAGAAGGACATGGCAACCCACTCCAGTGTTCTTGCCTGGAGAGTCCCAGGGACGGGGGAGCCTGGTGGGCTGCTGTCTGTGAGGTCACACAGAGTTGAACATGACTGAAGTGACTTAGCAGCAGCAGCAGCATACCAAAATAAAAATAATTTCAGACCAGCCCTAAGAGTGTAAATCAACAACGTCCTTTTCTGAAAGAACTATTTAAGAATATGGCTTGAATAGAAGAATATAGAATATCGTTGAAACCTGTATATTATCATGTGTGAACTAGATTGCCAGTCCAGATTCAATGCATGAGACAGGGTGCTCGGGGCTGGTGCACTGGGATGACCCAGAGTGGTGGGATGGAGAGGGAGGTGAGAGGGAGGGTCAGGATGGGGAACATATGTACACCCATGGCTGATTCATGTCTATGTATGGCAAAACCATCACAATATTGTAATTAGCCTCTAATTAAAAAAGAAACCATAGTGAGGTATTAAAAAATGATATAAACATGAGTTACTCTTATATTTAATTACCATTTGATAAAATACTGTTTTGTGTTTAAAAGTTGAAAGTATAACTGAAGATAAAATGATCTTGAATTCATTGGGAGGGTAAAGCGTGTTAAGTCCCTGTTCAAGAGGTAAACACAAATCCTGGATAGTGGTGTAGAGAGATATTGTCTATTATTTACAAAGTTATTGAGGAAATGGAAGAATATAAAGTGATGAAAATGATGTATTTATCAATAAAAAGCAAGAAGGAGTAATAAAGGATGGGAAAGTATTAAAAAGAGCAAAATCAGATCATAAAATTACTTGAAAACCACAATAAATATAATAAGGTAAGCACACCTATGAAAAAGCAGGATAACAGATTGATTTTTTTTTTTTTTCTAAAAAATGCCTGAATAAGAGCACAGACTCAGAGGTGTTTGAAACACGACTTTTATCGTTACACAGTACCAGCTTATGGAAGGAACTGAAGGTGTTAAGAGCAAATTCACCGTTCCTGACATGTAATGTTCAGGATTCTTTTTGAGGGGTTCAATTTTATGGGAGATCAGTCAAGATACCCTGCTGGACTCCTTTCTGGAACTTGTTTGGGATTCATAGAGGGGGCAGGTCTGTGTACTCAGGGGTAAATAAGTTCCAATGTACATTTGAAAAGAAGTGTATGGTCTATAAGTTTAAAACCAAAGATAGAAAAATAAAGGAGAAATAGATAACTATATATAGATTCAAACATATTTTTAAGTCATAGTAAGTAAACTGAAGAGAGATTAGATACACAGGTGAAGAGAAAGGAAGTTACAGTATTTGTTCAGTACAAAAGAAATGAAAGGAATGAAAATATTAAGGACATTCTTAATTTGCTTATTAAAGTTTTATAATACATGATATATGTCCTTTTGATTCAGTTAAAATAAATCATACAGACATTGATAAATAAGTAGTAAAAAAAGACATTAAACAGTAAATGAAAATAAGATAGTATAGCAATATTAATATCAAACAAAATAAATTTAGGACAAAATATCAGTAATAGATATAAATAAAAACATAATAAAAACATTTTAAGAAAATATAAAAGCCATAAATTATCTGTATTTAACATTTCTTTAATTTATATATAGGAATGATAAAAATGAAATTTGTAGTTAGAGAATTTTACACTGTTTTATAGATCAATTAAAGAAACAGAATTCATGTTTTCAAAAATCAAATTTAGCAAGTATAATCTAAGAGATAAAGGTAGAAAGTGGCTTATCCACCATTAGAGAATATTCTTCATGTTCAGCTAATAAAGGGAGGTTTCTAGAAAATTAAACATGTTATTAGGCCACACATATAGTTTCATCAAATTTCAAACATAACAGAGATCTTATTTTGTGGCTGTTATGCCATTAAATATCAATTTAAAAGTAAATGTACCAAATACATGTCCGTATCAGTAGAATATATGCCATATATCTTCAATTGGCTTCACATTTGCTATTTTCCCTTTTTCATCCCTTTTTATTCATGTCTGAGCTCCAGGAATTTCAGTTTCAATTTACACTGTCTTCATCAACTCCACCACCTTGTTCCCTGGGAACTCCTGGGCCTGCGTGTCATATTATTACACCACCAATTATACATAATCCACTACCAGCCCCTTCTCAAATTGTCTTAACATATGTGTGCCCTCTGGATTTTACATCTGGGACCCTAATAACTCAGGTATTTAAACAAGTATTTAGAAAAAAGTCACAAAATTATGAAATATCAAATCTTGCAGTGGATGAACATGGTAGTTAGAGGTAAATATAGAACATTAATGCATTAATCAAGAAACAAATAATCATGTTACTATTCAGATCAAGATAGCAGAATGATATATATAGCATTATACTTAAGGAAATTAGAAATGAGGAAATCGTAACTAAAAACAGAATTAAATCAAATATAAAACAAAACAATAGTAGAAAGGATCAGTGAAGCCAATGGAATTTAGAAAGATGGTAACGATAACCCTGTATGCGAGACAGCAAAAGAGACACAGATGTATAGAACAGTCTTTTGGACTCTGTGGGAGAGGGAGAGGGTGGGATGATTTGGGAGAATGGCATTGAAACATGTATAATATCATATATGAAACGAGTCGCCAGTCCAGGTTCAATGCATGATACTAGATGCTTGGGGCTGGTGCACTGGGATGACCCAGAGGGATGGTACGGGGAGACTGGAGGGAGTGGGGTTCAGGATGGGGAACATGTGTATCCCTGTGGCAGATTCATGTTGACGTCTGGCAAAACCAATACACTATTGTAAAGTAATTAACCTCCAATTAAAATTAATAAAGTTATATTAAAATTTCAAAAAATAAAATAATTTTGTTAATAAAATGAAGAAAAATAGCAAGTTTTTAAAAGTACTTTATTTCAGGGCTGTCTTACTAGTTGGAGTGAGGTGAATTTTCTTTAGTTTTCAAACATTTTCCAATTTTCTGCAAATCAACATGCCCTAACACTTTGGTGAAGAAGGAAATGGCAATCCACTCCAGTATTCTTGCCTGGAGAATCCTATGGACAGAGAGGAGTCTGGTGGACTGCTGTCCGTGGGGTTGCACAGAGTCAGACATGACTGAAGTGACTTAGCAGCAGCAGCAACACTTTGGTAATTGGAATAAAAGGTAAATACAGATTGTTTGAATAAGTTTGGTACAAAATTGACTGGATAATCCAGTATGTGTACTTTGCTAAAAATTCTAGCTCAAGTCAACAAGAACCTGTAATATTGTTAATTTTAATTTTACTTTTTCCATATCCTTTATAAGAAAAAAGTGCATCATGCTGTTATTAATCTTCATTCTCTGAGGTATTTTTCAGGCCATCTCTCTCAAAATATAAGAAAAAAATTAAGGGAAGAGTTAACCAAAGAACCATATGGTACTTTATTTAGTGATGCTAAACAAATATCAATAGCAAATATAACAAGTTCCCAGCATTATTAATAGGGGCTTACACTAATCATTAAAATTTCTACTAAATAAAATTATAAACCTTCATGTGTTGGATAAGAAATGACTATATTGACATCTGAAACATAAATGGTCTCATTATTTATTAAAATCATTTTGTCCAAGTGAAAGATATATATAATGTATAATAAGGCTCTATTCAAGTTCTTCCACGCTAATTCAAATATAAATGCATAATTATTAGTTTGGGTCATTCTCCCACAGTTGTGCCAATGGTAGAGACCGTCTGACTAAGTTTTTTTCTGATATATATTTATTTTTTGATAGCATCAGGAATAGTTATATAAATATATTAATTTTAGACCTATAATTAAGACCATGTTAACTGGCCTTCAAATAAAAAAACAGAATTTTAAAGAAATATGTGTTCCTATTAATAGAAACCTAATAATATAAAATAAAATATAGAGTAGAGAAATGGACAAATGAAAATTTGAAGCCTGAGAGTACTTTTTGCTTTAGATTCCTAAATTAAATATGCCTGAAGTGGTTTAATTTTATCCTAATTTGGTGGTGATAGTAAAGTGATGTAATAAGCTGATACATAGTAGTACTAGTTTTTATAGTATTACTATTTCAGTATATGTTTATTAAGTTACATGGTAAGGTGTTTAAAAACAAAATAATCTATATAGTGGAACTTATTTAAACATAAGCATTTTAAGATCCCATTATGAAAATTTATAAATATCCTTATAGAGATAATAAATATGAAGTTCATAACCCTGATATTGGAAACCAAAAATATACATTACATTTGAATACACAGAAGCTGAATCTGTTTAGCATATGAAACCAGTGCTTTTAAAACCACTTTGTGAGAATGGTAATGTACCTTTTTCTGTTACTTTATTCCTTACACATTCTGGCAGCATTCCATATTTAAGCAAGAGATCCTTTGAGGTATTTTTTCTTTGCCAAATAGATAAATATATTGACATAGTCTGGAAGAAATATAAAATACGATAAAAACCCTCTGAGGAAGGTTGGGATACATTTGAACAATAGGCTGATTTTATATAGAGCAAAGTGATTGGTAAAAAAAAAATCTACACAGCTGTCAGAAATGCTTTTGGAATCATATTTTAACACCAGTGAATTCTACCGGGAAGATAAAGGGTCTAGTCTTACTCCCGATTTTGTATTTCACTTCAAAACTTTAATGTGAATGAATTCTTGGAAATCAGAATTGGAGCTTTATTTTAGTAATCACATAGAAAGGATCTACATTTGAACAATAGGCTGATTTTATATAGAGCAAAGTGATTGGTAAAAAAAAAATCTACACAGCTGTCAGAAATGCTTTTGGAATCATATTTTAACACCAGTGAATTCTACCGGGAAGATAAAGGGTCTAGTCTTACTCCCGATTTTGTATTTCACTTCAAAACTTTAATGTGAATGAATTCTTGGAAATCAGAATTGGAGCTTTATTTTAGTAACCACATAGAAAAGATCACGTCTAGAAAATCTGAAAATAAAGTCCAAAGTGAACATGTTTCTAGGTACCCAAAATGTATACAAGGATTGAAGTTATTTAGAGGGAAAAAAAAAATGCCTTGTGCAAACAAATGTATGTATTAATAGAGAGCACCATGGTATGAACTTACAATGATCATAATTCATGAAGAATAACATTTAAAAATGATGTAAAAACAAGAGAAACTGCCATTAGAAAACAATGAAAAGGACAAAAATACTTCTGATCCTTCTACAATCTGTGATGTAGGATGTTACTTCTGCACAAAGTCATCTTTTTGATAGTATGCAACACTGTTTACTGAAAACCTCACCATAGATAACTATGAAAGTGTCAAAAGGCATTTGTGTATAAAATAACAGATATTTAGAACATTAGAAAAATATTCAGCTTATTTTTAATTTTCAGTGTCTTTGATATTTAAATATTATATTTTAATTTAACTTTACCGTACCAAATAATCATCAATTTTTCCTAACTTTCCTATAGAGTAGATTGAAAATGAAAAAGAAAACAGGTGGATTCCATCTTGGTAATTTTCAGGATCATTGGGAAGTTTCAATTATACCTGAATAATCTATAAGGAGCTTCTATGGGGGATGTTGATTTTACTCTGCAGATACATTGCTGTTGTGCTGGTGGTTTAGTCTCTGAGTCATGTCTGACTCGTGACCTCATGGACTGTAGCCTGCCGGGCTCCTTGTCCATGAGATTCCCCAGGCAAGAATACTGGAGCAGGTTGCCATTCCCTTCTCCAGAGAGCCTTCCTGACTCAGGGACTGAATCCAGGTCTCCTGCGTTGCAGGTGGTCTCCTCCACTGCAGGCAGATTCTTTACTGACCGAGCCACCAGGGAGGTACATTGCTATAAAATTAATTGAATAAATATATTTGCATTAGCAATTTATAAAGTTTTCTAATTTTGTTGAAAAAAATAGTAGCCAAATTTGATATAATCATGTTTCCCTAGCAGCATTTTCTTTGAAAAAGGAATATATTGTCCATTATGAAATCATCACACTTGCACTTTTATGTACCACAGCTTTCTTATCCATTCATCTGCTGATGGGCATCTAGGTTGCTTCCATGTCCCGGCTATTATACACAGTGCTGCGATGAACATTGGGGTACACGTGTCTCTTTCAATTCTGGTTTCCTCGGTGTGTATGCCTAGCAGTGGGATTGCTGGGTCATAAAGCAGTTCTATTTGCAATTTTTAAAGGAATCTCCACACTGTTCTCCATAGTGGCTGTACTAGTTTGCATTCCCACCAACAGTGTAAGAGGGTTCCCTTTTCTCCACACCCTCTCCAGCATTTATTGCCTGTAGACTTTTGAATATCAGCCATTATGACTGGCATGAAATCGTACCTCATTGTGGTTTTGATTTGCATTTCTCACAGTATATGTTTTAATCATGGACAATACTACCTATATATCCAGCTTCCCATATATGTGCAAACTACCAGGTTTAATTAAAATTGTTATTTTTCTATGTTTGAAGCTCTGTCAACATACTATTTTTCATAATTCATTCAGATTATATGAACTTTAAAAAAGTTACAGAGAATTATACTACATTTTTATCATATGTATGGCGTTACTGTTAAAGACAAACAGACTTGCTATATAATAGAATACCAAAATTACACAGATTCTTATTAAAATTGTACAAGACAGTTATTCACATGCCTTAAAATATGGTACCATCAAATATTCAAATATACTGCACAATTCTTCTGATCAACCAGAACTGGGAGAAATCCTTGATGAATTTGCTAAATATATATGACACAGAACTAAAAGTGACAAGTGAGCTCAAAGATGATATATTTTCAAACTAAAATATAGTTTTACACTAATTTTATTTATGAAAAATGGTGACGTGAAGCAAGATGTTATAGCAGAAGCAGTAGTAATATTCTTCCTAATCATGGAAGATATATTAAAAACAGTAGCCAATGAATAAGCATTTGAGTAAGCATTAATTAACAGAGCATTTACCTCCATTAATATTTCTAGAGCCAGGTCACTTTTGTCTCATGTCTAGAATAATAAAATCTAATTGTAAGATCGTCTCCAGCACAATAGATTCTGTATGCCACTGTTGTACTTATCTTTCATAAGGACATCACAGATATTTTCAATGACTGACTAAAGTCTGATAAATTCCATTCGATACACCCGGATATTACAGTCTTCAACTCCCTGACCCCATAGTCCCTTTCTCACCCTAACTCTATATGTTCCTCAGAAAAGAATAGTTTTTCCCCCTCTATTTATGGAATATTCACTTTTCTTTGTATTTGCAGAACACTTTCTGCCTGCTTTTGGGCTTCCCTGATAGCTCGGCTGGTAAAGTATCTGCCTGCAATGCAGGAGATCCTGGTTTGACCCCTGGGTTGGGAGATCCCCTGGAGCAGGGAAGGGCTACCCACTCCATTATTCTGGCCTGGAGAAGCCCATGGACTGGGTAGTCCATGGGGTGGCAAAGAGTCCTACACGACTCTGCGCCTTTCACTTTCTGTCTGCTTGGTCAGTTGTGCTGAAGTGTTCCTTTTGTACTGAAAGTTTTTGCACACTTCTATTACTGCAGATACTATTCATCTCTTAAGGTCCAGCTGAAACAGTGTATGCGTGGTTTCTTAACCCATCTAGAAGTGACTTTCTACTCATTTTCTGCCCTAATAAAGATATTCATTAGAATATGCTTTAAACTATAGATATTACTATGCATATATGTCTCCTAATATAATTAGAAACTGTGAGGACAAAACCTTAGAGATTGTACCATATGTCAACTGAATGCTTCTGAAAGGCAAAAAAAAAAAAAAAAAAATAGGCAATTAAATATTCAGCTAAACATCCTTTAATGTGTTTATAGCAGTCTGTGGCTATATGAAACATTTGATACATTTCAACTATTTTTATAATATTAATGCTAAAACCTGTTGAGACACATTTTGTAAAACAGACATATCTATGATTCTGTTTCCTTACAAGCTTTTCATTCAAAGCTTTGCCTGTAAGAAGAAATAATAACTTGTTAATGTTTATGAACTTTGGCTTTAAGCTAAGTCATTACCTAGTAAGCTAAGTCATTACCTAGAAATGAGGTGAAATTGCTCACAAGATGGACCCTATACTTTTCATTTCTCCCAAAACAATGATTATGTCATCACTATGGTCTCACACAAGGTTATCACCACTATGTGTTTGGGAGAAAAAGACTTTCCAAATTGTGATAGCCCTTCATGTGTGGTCAAGACTTGATTCTTATTTCTGGATACTTCTTAAAACAGTGCCACCCTTCTTTTTTTTTTTTTAATTGATGTATAGTTGATTTACAATATTGGTTACTTTCAGCTATACAACAAAATGACTCAGTTATACTTAAATAAGCACTATTTTTAATATTCTTTTCCATCATGATTTATCTCAGGATATTGAATACAGTGGACTTCCTCGATAGCTCAGCAGTAAAGAATCTGCCTGCAATGTAAGAGACATGAATTAGATTCCTGGGTCGAGAAGATCCGCTGGAGAAGGAAATGGCAACCCACTCTAATATTCTTGCCTGAAAAAATCCCATGGACAGAGGAGCCCCGTGGGCTACAGACCAAAGGGACTCAGATTCAGGAATGATTGGGTGACTGAGCGCACACATACGCTGAACACAGTTGCCTATGCTATATTGTAGGACCTTATTGATTATCCATCTTACATGTAACAGTTTGCATCTGTTCATTCCAAACGGCCAGTCCATGCCTTGCCCACCCCGCTCATCCCTTGTCAACCACAAGTCTGTTCTCTATATTTGTGAATCTAAAACAACGCCGCACTTCCTACTTGCTTTTGTACATCAAGAATAAGCAGGGCTGGGCTCTAGAAAGAGAAATTGAATCAAATTTTCTGCACAGGCAAAGGCTTTGAGTCCATGGACATTATGCAAAAGAAATGTCTTGGGTTAATTCTCTGGAGACCACTTTTATTGTTACTATTGAATTTTCCTGACAGCACTGAAGTTTTGTTACCATTATTTTTTCTAAATTATATTAAGTCTTTGCAAACATGGAAGTAGATATTGTGTTCAGTCATTCAGTTGTGTCCGACTCTGTGACCCCATGGACTCTAGCCTGCAAGACTCCTCTGTCCATGGGATTATCCTGGCAAGAATATGGAAATAGGTTGCCATTTCCTTCTCCAAAAGAAGATATTGGATATGTTATAATTCAATGTCTTAGGAATAGTAAATGTTTCTAACTCTTCGGAAAATACCTCCAAATTATGTTACAAACATTAAATGAAAAATTCATTGAAATATAAAAATTGATTTCTATAAGTCAAAAGGAAGCAAACTGGATGATATTTACAAGTGTTTCCTCAGCCCAATTTAAATCTGGCTTTTGATCTTTATCCCACTTCATGAATGTGATCCTATTCTGAGTGGCTGTTATACAATGTGGTTTTTGGATAGAGGTATTCCTAGGGTTATTGTAGACATTGGCTATAATTTATTAATAAGTTTGACATGCCAGCCTTGCATCACAAATACTAAGTTAGAAGACTTTATTACGTTCAAAAGTGTGTAACTTATGACTGTCTTTATTTATCTTAGAATGGTTTCCTTGGAGAAACTATTAAAGATTACTCTGGAGAGAAAACAGGAAAGAGGTCTATGGAAGCAGCAATCGGTGCAGAAATAGGGAACCCCCTGTGTCCTAACCACCGGGTTCTCTGGGTAACAATTCCAGGAGGTGACAGAGAGCCATTCCCTGAAGATGCTCTCATATGAACATCTTTATAGTCAGCACTGGGCAGAGACTTGCACCAGATGTAGAAATTTCATACCATCTGACGGAACATAGCCTTATCCCTCAGAGTGTAAATAAACTAGCTCAAGATTACTAGCAAATCTGGACCATCCAGATGGCCCAGGCAGACACTTAATTGATAAGACAAAGAAACAAATATTATTTAGTATATTTTCATTTTATTTATGCCATAATTTTAGGTATTGAAGGGGCTGGAGTTATAGGAAGTGAAATAATGAAATGCTTTTATTTTTTCCTTCACTCCATTGTTGAAACATACAGTTGTAGATCTCCATTTTCTGTCTCTGGACAATATTAATGGCAGATCCTATAACACTTGTGGTTATTTTAGATATTAAAAGTCTAATTTTCAAGTAATAAAAGTTCAATTCAGTTCAGTCACTCAGTCATGTCTGACTCTTTGAGACCCCATGGACTGGAGCACACCAGGCCTCCCTGCCCATCACCGACTCCCAGAGCTTGCTAAAACTCATGTCCGTCGAGTCAGTGATGCCATCCAACAATCTCCTCTGTCGTCCCCTTCTCCTCCTGCTTTCAATCTTTCCCAGGATCAGGGTCTTTTCCAGTGAGTCAGTTCTTTGTTTCAGGTGGGCAAAGTATTAGAGCTTCAGCTTCAGCATCAGTTCTTCCAATGAGTATTCAAGGACTGATTTCCTTTAGGATGGACTGGTTGGATCCCCTTGCTGTCCAAGTGACACACAACAGTCTTCTCCAACACCACAGTTCAAAAGCATCAATTCTTGGCCACTCAGCTGGTCCAAATCTCATATGCATACACGACTACTGGAAAAACCATAGCTTTAACTAGATGGACCTTTGCTGGCAAATAAATGTCTCTGCTTTTTAATATGCGTTTTAGGTTGGTCATAGCTTTTCTTCCAAGAATCAAGCATCTTTTAATTTCAGGGCTTCAGTCACCATCTACAGCGATGCTGGAGCCCAAGAAAATAAAGTCTCACTGTTTCCATTATTTCCCCATCTATTTGCCATGAAGTGATGGGACCAGATGCTATGATCTTAGTTTTCTGAATGTTGAGCCAACATTTTCACTCTCCTCTTTCACTTTCGTCAAGAGGGTCTTTAGTTTCTCTTCACTTTCTGCCATAAGGGTGGTGTCATCTGCATATCTGAGGTTACTAATATTTCTCCCAGCAATCTTGATTCCAGCTTGTGCTTCATCCACCCCGGGATTTCACATGATGTACTCTGCGTATAAGTTCAATAAGCAGTGTAACAATATATAGCCTTGATGTACTCCTGTCCCAATTTGGAACCCATCCATTGTTCCATGTCTGGTTCTAACTGGTTCTCTTTGACCTGCATACAGATTTCTCAGGAGGCAAGTAAGGTGGTCTGGTATTTCCATCTCTTGAAGAATTTCCCACAGTTTGTTGTGATCCACACAGTCAACGGTTTTGACATAGTCAATAAAGCAGAAGTAAATGTTTTTCTGGAACTCTCTTGCTTTTTCTGTGGTCCAACAGATGTTCGCAATTTGATCTCTGGTTCCTCTGCCTTCTGTAAACCCAGTCTGAGTGTCCGGAAGTTCTCAGTTCATGTACTCTTGAAGCCTGACTTGGAGAATTTAAGCATTACTTTACAGTGTGTGAGATGTGTGCAATTGTGCGGTAGTTTGAACATTCTTTGGCATTACCTTTCGTTGGGATTGGAATGAAAACTGACATTTTCCAGTCTGGTGGCCACTGCTGAGCTTTCCAAATTTGCTGGCATATTGAGTGCAGCACGCAGCATCATCTTTTAGGATTTGAAATAGCTCAACTGGAATTCCATCACCTCCACTAGCCTTGTTCATAGTGATGCTTCCAAAGGCCTACTTGACTTCACTTTCTAGGTAGATGTGTATAAGAGACAGGCAGCACACAGCATCATCTTTTAGGATTTGAAATAGCTCAACTGGAATTCCATCACCTCCACTAGCCTTGTTCATAGTGATGCTTCCAAAGGCCTACTTGACTTCACTTTCTAGGATGTCTGGCTCTAAGTGAGAGATTAGACCATAGTGGTTATCTGGGCCATTGATATATTTTTTCATATAGTTCTCTGTGTATTCTTGCCACTCCTTAATATTGTTTGCTTCTGTTAGGTCTGTACTGTTTCTGTTCTTTATTGTGCCCATCTTTGCATGAAATGTTCCCTGGTATCTCTAATTTCCTTGAAGAGATCTCTAGTCTTTCCCATTCATTGTTTTCCTCTATTTCTTTGCATTGATCACTGAGGAAGGCTTTCTTGTCTCTCCTTGCTGTTCTCTGGGACTCTGCTTTCAGAAGGGTGTATCTTTCCTTTTCTGCTTTGCCCTTTGCTTCTCTTCTTTTCTCAGCTATTTGTAGGGCCTCCTCAGACAACCATTTTGCCTTTATGCTTTTTTTTTCTTCAGGATGGTCTTGATCACTGCCTCCTGTACAATATCATGAACATCCGTCCTTAGTTCTTCAGGCATCTGTCTGTCAGATCTAATCCCTTGAATCTATTTGTCACTTCCATTGTATAATCATAAAGGATTTGATTTAGGTCATACCTGANCCAACAGTGTAAGAGGGTTCCCTTTTCTCCACACCCTCTCCAGCATTTATTGCCTGTAGACTTTTGAATATCAGCCATTATGACTGGCATGAAATCGTACCTCATTGTGGTTTTGATTTGCATTTCTCACAGTATATGTTTTAATCATGGACAATACTACCTATATATCCAGCTTCCCATATATGTGCAAACTACCAGGTTTAATTAAAATTGTTATTTTTCTATGTTTGAAGCTCTGTCAACATACTATTTTTCATAATTCATTCAGATTATATGAACTTTAAAAAAGTTACAGAGAATTATACTACATTTTTATCATATGTATGGCGTTACTGTTAAAGACAAACAGACTTGCTATATAATAGAATACCAAAATTACACAGATTCTTATTAAAATTGTACAAGACAGTTATTCACATGCCTTAAAATATGGTACCATCAAATATTCAAATATACTGCACAATTCTTCTGATCAACCAGAACTGGGAGAAATCCTTGATGAATTTGCTAAATATATATGACACAGAACTAAAAGTGACAAGTGAGCTCAAAGATGATATATTTTCAAACTAAAATATAGTTTTACACTAATTTTATTTATGAAAAATGGTGACGTGAAGCAAGATGTTATAGCAGAAGCAGTAGTAATATTCTTCCTAATCATGGAAGATATATTAAAAACAGTAGCCAATGAATAAGCATTTGAGTAAGCATTAATTAACAGAGCATTTACCTCCATTAATATTTCTAGAGCCAGGTCACTTTTGTCTCATGTCTAGAATAATAAAATCTAATTGTAAGATCGTCTCCAGCACAATAGATTCTGTATGCCACTGTTGTACTTATCTTTCATAAGGACATCACAGATATTTTCAATGACTGACTAAAGTCTGATAAATTCCATTCGATACACCCGGATATTACAGTCTTCAACTCCCTGACCCCATAGTCCCTTTCTCACCCTAACTCTATATGTTCCTCAGAAAAGAATAGTTTTTCCCCCTCTATTTATGGAATATTCACTTTTCTTTGTATTTGCAGAACACTTTCTGCCTGCTTTTGGGCTTCCCTGATAGCTCGGCTGGTAAAGTATCTGCCTGCAATGCAGGAGATCCTGGTTTGACCCCTGGGTTGGGAGATCCCCTGGAGCAGGGAAGGGCTACCCACTCCATTATTCTGGCCTGGAGAAGCCCATGGACTGGGTAGTCCATGGGGTGGCAAAGAGTCGGACACGACTCTGCGCCTTTCACTTTCTGTCTGCTTGGTCAGTTGTGCTGAAGTGTTCCTTTTGTACTGAAAGTTTTTGCACACTTCTATTACTGCAGATACTATTCATCTCTTAAGGTCCAGCTGAAACAGTGTATGCGTGGTTTCTTAACCCATCTAGAAGTGACTTTCTACTCATTTTCTGCCCTAATAAAGATATTCATTAGAATATGCTTTAAACTATAGATATTACTATGCATATATGTCTCCTAATATAATTAGAAACTGTGAGGACAAAACCTTAGAGATTGTACCATATGTCAACTGAATGCTTCTGAAAGGCAAAAAAAAAAAAAAAAAATAGGCAATTAAATATTCAGCTAAACATCCTTTAATGTGTTTATAGCAGTCTGTGGCTATATGAAACATTTGATACATTTCAACTATTTTTATAATATTAATGCTAAAACCTGTTGAGACACATTTTGTAAAACAGACATATCTATGATTCTGTTTCCTTACAAGCTTTTCATTCAAAGCTTTGCCTGTAAGAAGAAATAATAACTTGTTAATGTTTATGAACTTTGGCTTTAAGCTAAGTCATTACCTAGTAAGCTAAGTCATTACCTAGAAATGAGGTGAAATTGCTCACAAGATGGACCCTATACTTTTCATTTCTCCCAAAACAATGATTATGTCATCACTATGGTCTCACACAAGGTTATCACCACTATGTGTTTGGGAGAAAAAGACTTTCCAAATTGTGATAGCCCTTCATGTGTGGTCAAGACTTGATTCTTATTTCTGGATACTTCTTAAAACAGTGCCACCCTTCTTTTTTTTTTTTTAATTGATGTATAGTTGATTTACAATATTGGTTACTTTCAGCTATACAACAAAATGACTCAGTTATACTTAAATAAGCACTATTTTTAATATTCTTTTCCATCATGATTTATCTCAGGATATTGAATATAGTGGACTTCCTCGATAGCTCAGCAGTAAAGAATCTGCCTGCAATGTAAGAGACATGAATTAGATTCCTGGGTCGAGAAGATCCGCTGGAGAAGGAAATGGCAACCCACTCTAATATTCTTGCCTGAAAAAATCCCATGGACAGAGGAGCCCCGTGGGCTACAGACCAAAGGGACTCAGATTCAGGAATGATTGGGTGACTGAGCGCACACATACGCTGAACACAGTTGCCTATGCTATATTGTAGGACCTTATTGATTATCCATCTTACATGTAACAGTTTGCATCTGTTCATTCCAAACGGCCAGTCCATGCCTTGCCCACCCCGCTCATCCCTTGTCAACCACAAGTCTGTTCTCTATATTTGTGAATCTAAAACAACGCCGCACTTCCTACTTGCTTTTGTACATCAAGAATAAGCAGGGCTGGGCTCTAGAAAGAGAAATTGAATCAAATTTTCTGCACAGGCAAAGGCTTTGAGTCCATGGACATTATGCAAAAGAAATGTCTTGGGTTAATTCTCTGGAGACCACTTTTATTGTTACTATTGAATTTTCCTGACAGCACTGAAGTTTTGTTACCATTATTTTTTCTAAATTATATTAAGTCTTTGCAAACATGGAAGTAGATATTGTGTTCAGTCATTCAGTTGTGTCCGACTCTGTGACCCCATGGACTCTAGCCTGCAAGACTCCTCTGTCCATGGGATTATCCTGGCAAGAATATGGAAATAGGTTGCCATTTCCTTCTCCAAAAGAAGATATTGGATATGTTATAATTCAATGTCTTAGGAATAGTAAATGTTTCTAACTCTTCGGAAAATACCTCCAAATTATGTTACAAACATTAAATGAAAAATTCATTGAAATATAAAAATTGATTTCTATAAGTCAAAAGGAAGCAAACCGGATGATATTTACAAGTGTTTCCTCAGCCCAATTTACATCTGGCTTTTGATCTTTATTCCACTTCATGAATGTGATCCTATTCTGAGTGGCTGTTATACAATGTGGTTTTTGGATAGAGGTATTCCTAGGGTTATTGTAGACATTGGCTGTACTTTATTAATAAGTTTGACATGCCAGCCTTGCATCACAAATACTAAGTTAGAAGACTTTATTACGTTCAAAAGTGTGTAACTTATGACTGTCTTTATTTATCTTAGAATGGTTTCCTTGGAGAAACTATTAAAGATTACTCTGGAGAGAAAACAGGAAAGAGGTCTATGGAAGCAGCAATCGGTGCAGAAATAGGGAACCCCCTGTGTCCTAACCACCGGGTTCTCTGGGTAACAATTCCAGGAGGTGACAGAGAGCCATTCCCTGAAGATGCTCTCATATGAACATCTTTATAGTCAGCACTGGGCAGAGACTTGCACCAGATGTAGAAATTTCATACCATCTGACGGAACATAGCCTTATCCCTCAGAGTGTAAATAAACTAGCTCAAGATTACTAGCAAATCTGGACCATCCAGATGGCCCAGGCAGACACTTAATTGATAAGACAAAGAAACAAATATTATTTAGTATATTTTCATTTTATTTATGCCATAATTTTAGGTATTGAAGGGGCTGGAGTTATAGGAAGTGAAATAATGAAATGCTTTTATTTTTTCCTTCACTCCATTGTTTTTGAAACATACAGTTGTAGATCTCCATTTTCTGTCTCTGGACAATATTAATGGTAGATCCTATAACATTTGTGGTTATTTTAGATATTAAAAGTTTCATTTTCAAGTAATAAAAGTTCAATTCAGTTCAGTCACTCAGTCATGTCTGACTCTTTGAGACCCCATGGACTGGAGCACACCAGGCCTCCCTGCCCATCACCAACTCCCAGAGCTTGCTAAAACTCATGTCCATCGAGTCAGTGATGCCATCCAACAATCTCCTCCTCTGTCGTCCCCTTCTCCTCCTGCTTTCAATCTTTCCCAGGATCAGGGTCTTTTCCAATGAGTCAGTTCTTTGTTTCAGGTGGGCAAAGTATTGGAGCTTCAGCTTTAGCATCAGTTCTTCCAATGAATATTCAAGGACTGATTTCCTTTAGGATGGACTGGTTGGATCCCCTTGCTGTCCAAGTGACTCTCAACAGTCTTCTCCAACACCACAGTTCAAAAGCATCAATTCTTGGCCACTCAGCTGGTCCAAATCTCATATGTATACATGACTACTAGAAAAACCATAGCTTTAACTAGATGGACCTTTGCTGGCAAATAAAGGTTTCTGCATTTTAATATGCTTTTTAGGTTGGTCATAGCTTTTCTTCCAAGAATCAAGCATCTTTTAATTTCAGGGCTTCAGTCACCATCTACAGCGATGCTGGAGCCCAAGAAAATAAAGTCTCACTGTTTCCATTATTTCCCCATCTATTTGCCATGAAGTGATGGGACCAGATGCTATGATCTTAGTTTTCTGAATGTTGAGCCAACATTTTCACTCTCCTCTTTCACTTTCATCAAGAGGGTCTTTAGTTCCTCTTCACTTTCTGCCGTAAGGGTGGTGTCATCTGCATATCTGAGGTTACTAATATTTCTCCTGGCAATCTTGATTCCAGCTTGTGCTTCATCCACCCCGGCATTTCACATGATGTACTCTGCGTATAAGTTCAATAAGCAGTGTAACAATATATAGCCTTGATGTACTCCTGTCCCAATTTGGAACCCATCCATTGTTCCATGTCTGGTTCTAACTGGTTCTCTTTGACCTGCATACAGATTTCTCAGGAGGCAGGTAAGGTGGTCTGGTATTTCCATCTCTTGAAGAATTTTCCACAGTTTGTTGTGATCCACACAGTCAAAGGTTTTGACATAGTCAATAAAGCAGAAATAAATGTTTTTCTGGAACTCTCTTGCTTTTTCTGTGGTCCAACAGATGTTCGCAATTTGATCTCTAGTTCCTCTGCCTTCTGTAAACCCAGTTTGAGTGTCTGGAAGTTCTCAGTTCATGTACTCTTGAAGCCTGACTTGGAGAATTTAAGCATTACTTTACAGCGTGTGAGATGTGTGCAATTGTGCGGTAGTTTGAACATTCTTTGGCATTGCCTTTCGTTGGGACTGGAATGAAAACTGACATTTTCCATTCTGGTGGCCACTGCTGAGCTTTCCAAATTTGCTGGCATATTGAGTGCAGCACACAGCATCATCTTTTAGGATTTGAAATAGCTCAACTGGAATTCCATCACCTCCACTAGCCTTGTTCATAGTGATGCTTCCAAAGGCCTGCTTGACTTCACTTTCTAGGATGTCTGGCTCTAAGTGAGAGACTAGACCATAGTGGTTTGCAGCACACAGCATCATCTTTTAGGATTTGAAATAGCTCAACTGGAATTCCATCACCTCCACTAGCCTTGTTCATAGTGATGCTTCCAAAGGCCTGCTTGACTTCACTTTCTAGGATGTCTGGCTCTAAGTGAGAGACTAGACCATAGTGGTTATCTGGGCCATTGATATATTTTTTCATATAGTTCTCTGTGTATTCTTGCCACCCCTTAATATCGTTTGCTTCTGTTAGGTCCGTACTGTTTCTGTTCTTTATTGTGCCCATCTTTGCATGAAATGTTCCCTGGTATCTCTAATTTCCTTGANAGTGATGCTTCCAAAGGCCTGCTTGACTTCACTTTCTAGGATGTCTGGCTCTAAGTGAGAGACTAGACCATAGTGGTTATCTGGGCCATTGATATATTTTTTCATATAGTTCTCTGTGTATTCTTGCCACCCCTTAATATCGTTTGCTTCTGTTAGGTCCGTACTGTTTCTGTTCTTTATTGTGCCCATCTTTGCATGAAATGTTCCCTGGTATCTCTAATTTCCTTGAAGAGATCTCTAGTCTTTCCCATTCATTGTTTTCCTCTATTTCTTTGCATTGATCACTGAGGAAGGCTTTCTTGTCTCTCCTTGCTGTTCTCTGGGACTCTGCTTTCAGAAGGGTGTATCTTTCCTTTTCTGCTTTGCCCTTTGCTTCTCTTCTTTTCTCAGCTATTTGTAGGGCCTCCTCAGACAACCATTTTGCCTTTATGCTTTTTTTTTCTTCAGGATGGTCTTGATCACTGCCTCCTGTACAATATCATGAACATCCGTCCTTAGTTCTTCAGGCATCTGTCTGTCAGATCTAATCCCTTGAATCTATTTGTCACTTCCATTGTATAATCATAAAGGATTTGATTTAGGTCATACCTGAATGGTCTAATGGTCTACTTTATTCAATTTAAGTCTAAATTTTGCAATAAAAAGTTCACGATCTGAGCCACAGTCAGCTCCTAGTCTTGTTTTTGCTGACTGTTTAGAGCTTCTCTATCTTTGGCTGCAAAGAATATAATCAATTTGATTTCCGTGTTGATCATCTGGTGACGTCCATGTGTAGAGTCGTTTTTGTGTTGTTCGTTGACCAGCTACCTCCTCCAGGACACAGTCATGCCGCCAGCCCAGCCATGCCACACTCTCTGCCAACAAAAATTTCAGTATTATTTAAAATTCAGTGTTACCTTCAAGATGACAATAATTTGCTTGTCATTGTCCTCACGACCCGAGGTACCTGTGCTTTACCCTTTTAATAGTGTTGCTTGCCTTCTGTCAGTCCTTTTCCTACTTTTCCTCAGCTTTACTTTATAAAAATGTCTAAACCAGAGTCCTATATTCGTATTATGTCATATATAAGAATATACATATACATATCCCATGTATCCTACAGCCCAAACTCTAGTGTCTCTAGATCAAGTTCTCTGGGTGGTTGATTTGAGAAAATTGGAGGCATGGCACAGAATTACTGAGGCTTCTAGCAGTTCTTTCAAATAGATACTACCCATCTTTCTCTATTGGTATATACAATTAGGCACGTGTTGAGCCAAAGGTGGAAGGCCTGGCCTTAGCCGAACCCTTAGAAGTCCTGTAAAGATGGTGAAGCATTTCTCTTAGTTATTTAAGGATATTCATCACTTACTGTTCCAAGTGTTGCTTCTCAGTTAAAACTGAGATCATAGGGATGCCTCTTTTTGATATCCTGTCACTTATATACTTTGATGGTATGTTTAAAGTGTTAGTCACTCACTTGTGTCCAACTCTTTGCCACCGACTGTAGCCCTCCAGGCTCCTCTGCCCATGGAATTCTCCAGGCAAGAACACTGGAGTGGATTGCTTTCCCTTATCTTCCTGACTTGGGGATTGAACCCTAGTCTCCTACGTCAGAGGCAGTTTCTTTACTACCTTAGCCAGCAGAGAAGCCCTCTCAAGGCAGGTGTGGGTTTTGTCTCTTTGCTTGTTTGTTCATTGTTTTTAGTTTGACATCATGGTACCCTTTACAAAAGCATTTAAATATTGAACCAAGTTCACTTCTTGCTCCCCAGGGAAAAAAATTAAGTACTTATTTGAGCTTATATTGCACTGCATATATTTAGCATGATAGTTTTAAGGAAACATATAATAATATTAAAAATTAATTAGAAAACCTTTTAAAAATTAGTTTTTATTTTCCCCAAGTCATTTTAACTTACAGTATGCTATAACTGTACTTACTTCTATCCATAAACATTTATGGTTAGAATGTAGCTATTCTACTTCAAAAGGCAAAAATGAAACAATCAGGATGTATGATACTGTCATATACATCATATATGCTTCACTCAAGCTTTATATAGATGAAAACACACAGCACCACCAGCATATATTTGATAGCAAATGGAAACATTGGAAAAACAAAACAGTTCAATAGCTTCAACAAAGACAAATATGTTTTAAATGTGTATAAACTGGTTACCAGAGTTTCTAAAGAAAAGTTTAAATCATTATATTTTAAATGGAAAAGATAAGAAAAACTCAAAGTCTGTATTTCAAAACTTACACTATTTAGGCTATCACAAATTTCTGGATTTTTAAATTTCATTATATATATTCAGTGAAGATCTGTTGAGTTTTTATGTGCAAGACCCTATGGGGCTTTCAAGGTGATAATTGTCAAATAAAGAAAATATGATATGCAGCATCTGATAAGACAGTGATGACAATGTTAAATCAGGAAGCAGTAAATACATGATGAACACGGCGTCACCACAGTACTTGACTTTTACTAGCAGTTTTTACCGTATGACTTGAGTGGCAACTTAGCAGAATTTATGATAAGGGTTGTGTGATTCTTTTGGCCTAGGACAAATTACATATTTTATTTTCTCTTAACAGTGAGATGGGTTTATAGTTTCTGACACACAGAGTTGTGAGAATTTTATGATATCTGCACTTCAGATGGTGCTAGTCATATTATAAACCCTCAGTTAATAGCAGTAATTTAATATCAAAATGCTTCTAGAAAATTGCATTATTGCTTTCACTTCACATTGGAAATGCTGCCCAAACATAAACGTAGCAATCTGAGGTTGCAGGGTTACCCTAGGATGTGTCTCTACCTGTTGCTCTGGATTGCTGAGGAAGGTTCACTGACCTCCTTACCCGGTTGCCCATTTCCTCCTTCATCACTTAACATTTGGCCCTCTAGGTGTTTTATCCTCACTCCAAAAGCATACAGAGGAGAATATTCAAGAAATGACACCCTTTTGCTAGGACCCACATGACTCAATTCAGAGTCGGGTCCCTGTTGGCAGCCCAGCAGATCTTTTATTGCAATAAAAGGAGAAAAATCAGAGAGTGGGGCTATTTGGGGTAGAGGAAAGTGATTAGAATTTAAGCTGGATGCAAAGGGTGGTATGTTAGGTGGGACTGCATTTATCTTCAGAGACAGAATATGCGACTAAATGTAGAGGGTTTATTTTTCTCATATAAGATAATGTTCAGAGCCTGGTTTGGAGGCTCCAGATGATAAGGTGAAAGTTCTCTACTCATTTATTCATTTTACCAGATGGATGTTGAAACTCCCCCCATTACAACATTATTTAGAAAGCAGGGAAGAAAAAGGAAAAGAAAGGTCAGCCTTGGACTAGTAGATCAAAATTTCCTTCAAACGTCCAGTAAACATCCACTTTTATCTCGGTGTTCAGAAGTCTGTCATATGAACATCACTTGTAATCAAACATTCTAGAAAGATGAAGTTTTAGCTTCTGTGATAGAGTGAATCAGAGTAAATTAATTAAAATGTATATGGAATGAACATTGATTACCAGTCGCAGAGGTGGGCATACTTGAATGACCAGAGATGGCAGAAGGGAATTACAGGCAAACAAAGACAGAGGGTTGTGGAGAATAGTGAATAACACGGTGGGAATCAGAAAGCAGAGATCCCTGGAAATCAACCACAGGAGTTAGGAAACATTATTTAAAAACATGGAAAAAAGGTTCAAGAGAAAGGTATAGATACATAAAGCCAGGATTCTACCATGCAGTTGAGGGTGGCAGGATCACAGTTAAGGAACGTAAACTAAAAAGCCCCTGATTTAAAAGGGTCTCTTGTGACTTTTGAGAAAAAAAAAATTCTGGTAGACTCTCTGGAAAATAACAATATTTTTTGCTTCAATTAATTGTTGGAAGAGACTAGAAGCTAGGAAGACGCACAGATATTTTCAGAAGTCTTATTGTCAAGGAAGAAAGGAATCAAGTTAAAAAAGCCTTAAGGTTTGTGTTGTTGTTTGTGTGCTGATGAGGAAACTTTAGCATGTGTGAAAAATATTGGTAGAAAAAGATTGAAAAGAAAGGAGAGAGGATACACAGCTTATTTTTTTCACAGATGATTTACTTATTTTTGACTATTCAAAGTCCAATGATGTAAGTAATGATACACAGACTGATAAACTTCTTACATGTATTTCAAATATTTTAATAAGAGGGGATAACATGCATTGGATGCAGATATTTTACGATTGCAAAATTCATGAGTAACTACCTCAAGATATTGTTGTAAATATGTAATTATTAATACATATAAATGCTGAAAATGGGTCCTAACATATATTATAAGCTGTGTATTGTTATAATAATAACTAGTAATATTCTTTTATAGGTACTGTCTTGTACAGAAACTGCAGTGTATATAATTTAATAAATGGATCTCCCATCTGAGCCCAAATTCCACAGAATTTCAGCAGGAAGAACAAATTTGAGGAAGATCTTAGGGTTGTGTCAGCAGAAGGGGTTATAGTCACAGACCTGATGTAAGGGACAGAGTTGCAGTGTGGAGTGGAGGTTGTCATGGGCAATGGGCAATCCTGAGGCGAATGCTAGGCTCTCAAGATAAGGCTTCAGTTATCAAAGTGGATTCAGGTGGGAACTCATCTCAGCAGTCAAATGGTATCAATGAGAGCTCAGGTTTGCATCAATATCAGTCTTGTGGTATTTTCTCATTTAGTGGGATGCTTCCTCAGCTCCTAAAATCATGATAATTAGTTTGGCAGTACACTTCTCAGCATCAATGGAACCTAAGTTTAGTTGGACAATATCTTTAAGGCATTGAGGTATAATAGCTATGAATCTAGAACTGGATGCTGAGCCATCTTTTTCAGAATGAAAAGTTTACAACTCATGTTCAGGATAAAAACTACCAGGAGTGACTTATCCTTTAAACAAATTTTGTTAATGATGAGTCAAGTGTTGTTACACAGATTTAACAAACATTTTATTTATGAACAAATAATAATGCCAACTTATTGGATAACAGTGTCATAAAGGTCAAACGAGGGTTGTTTATAATTAAAGTGCACTGTTATTCCAGTGCTTCTCTGAAGTTTTCTAAAACTGAATTATGCTATAAAATTTCAGGAGTATCCAACAATGAAACAAATACTGAGTTTATACTTTCAAATTCAACAGGAAAACTGTGATTAAACCTAATAATTATAAATCGACTATGAAATGTTTTAATAAAGATAAAGATATATGGAATGGATTTTAAAAAAGTTTGGTTATATACTTTTCATGCATGTGTGCTAAATGGTTTCAATCATGTCCGATTCTTTGTGACCCTGTGGACTATACCCACCAGGCTACCCTGTCCATGGGATTCTCCAGGNAAATCGACTATGAAATGTTTTAATAAAGATAAAGATATATGGAATGGATTTTAAAAAAGTTTGGTTATATACTTTTCATGCATGTGTGCTAAATGGTTTCAATCATGTCCGATTCTTTGTGACCCTGTGGACTATACCCACCAGGCTACCCTGTCCATGGGATTCTCCAGGCAAGAATATTAGAATTGGTCGCCATGCCCTCCTCTAGGGGATCTTCCTGACACACGGATCAAACCCATGTCTCTTGTGTCTCCTTCTTTGGCAGGTGGGTTCTTTACTACTATTACCACCTAGGAATCCCAAAATGGTTTTCATAAGTGTAATTACAATTTAAGGAAATGAAACTCAGTGATACACACTTTTGTAGTTACTATTAAGCTTTATTGAAAAGGTTTTAAGACAATCATATATATAGATATTGATATATAACTATTGAATATATATCAGTATATATGATTGAAATATATAGCTATTGAAAAGGAAGAAAACTAAATGTCAATATTTACAAATAATAAGATCATTTATGTAAAAAGCATAATTGACACTCCAGACAGATTATAGAAAAAATAAGTATCTAAGAGGTAGCTGCTCATGAGATCAAGAAAAACTTAGATTTTTCTTAAACAGGCACAAACAACAACTATCATAACCAGGCTAAACTTTGCTATTTACTTATTTGTACCAGACTCTTCTCATCACTTTACATGATTGGAGTCATTCAAGCCTCACAACAGCATTAAGAAACAAATGCCCCAACACCTCATTTTAGAGTCTGACCCATTTTATATGGAAAAATGGTGTATAACTGAATTGGCATTTGCAATTCAGTAAAGAATAGATGGTGTGAGGGCAACTGGTAAGCAATATGGAAAAAACATGAAATTGGATTTCTCCCTTAAAACCATACTCAAAAGTATTTGCAAGTTAACTCTCTCCTCTGCTTTGAGTGTTTGCTCAGATGTCATCCATCTTGGCGATGATGCCTTCCTCCTCCTAACTTTTTAGAAATTTGCAATGTGTCCCTCTGCCCCGTGTATCTGATTTCCCTTAGCTCATTCTAAAGATTTTCCTCCATAGAACCTGTCACCTTCTTACATAATGTTTGATTTGCTTACTCATTATGATTATTGTTCTTATCTTCTCTCTTGAAAAGTAACTCCACAAGGATGGGAGACATTACCTTTCTTCTAGTAATGAATCTCAAGCGTCCAGGAGGGTCCCTGGCACATAAAAAATGCTGATTAAATATTCTGAACTGGGGTATAGCTCCATCAGTATTAATCAGTAGATTTGGGAGCTTAATTGGAATTATACAGTAATTAGTACCCTCTTATACATAAACCAATTTGTGTTTCTGAAAGAAAAAAAAATCCTTTAGAAGCCTTAGTAAGCTGTAATTCATTCACTGTGATTTGGGGCTCTTTACTCACTGTATAAATATGAAATAAGCAAAGCCAAAGTATAGTTAATCTACAAATAAGATGTTTGCTATGTGTATTTTATTAAGTGTATTTTATGTCTTATATATCACTGTTCTAAGAGGTTAGAGAATCTGCATACCAAATACTAGAGATAAAGAAATCTTGACTTGGAGTTCTGTTGATTTACTAGGTGATCATAAGCATATATTTTATATAAAATATAAATATAAAAACATATATTTTATATAAACTATAAACAGGCATCAGATATGTCTGTCATAGTCATTGTTGAATCCCAAACATGTGTCATTGGATGAAAAGAAATAGTGTAGGATGGGTGATCTGTCTTAAGTGAAAGGGTAGAGACTGAAAGGCATACCTAGATGTCAGTGATTGAACCAGCTGTATGAACACATTTCACTCCATCCTGTATAACCTACAACCCTCTCAGCACAAGGTCTTATCCACTCACAGTTTGACTTTGACCAGATAAATATCATTTGTGGTCTATAATTTTTAAAGCTCAGTGGCAGTCTACATGTAGTTGTACAAAGGGGATCTCCTCATTGTAAGTGCTGAAAATGCCTTAAGTTACTTCTTATAAAGTAGTAATTGTCATTATCTTGCACAATAACCTTTCAAAAGATATGCTTCTTTCTGAGATAAAAGTATCAGATTTAAGTGTAAGAATGACAGGAATAAATGAAGGATTATTGAAAAAAATCAAGAATTTTTTTTAGAGAGGGTATATATACATATTTATAGGTATATATAGAGTGAATTAAATAAATGTTCATATGCCAACATTTCTATATCAACCTATATATACATGTATGCATTTATAAAATTACATAAATATCTATTGACATTTATTTAATCAAATTAGGCTAAAAGTCTAAACTCCAAGATTATAAGTAGCTCTGTTCTGTGCATATATATTACCTATTATTGAGATTTCTTATTAAATGTGAATTAAGCTTTATAAATTCTCCATTACTTAATTTGCTAAAACATTCATCTTAATGTTTCTCAGTCACAAAAATAAATGCATGTTTAATATTAGCATAAGTGCTACAATTGCTAGAGGGAAACTTGGTTTTAAGAGTCTAACACTGAAAAATATAGTTTTTATTTCATTAGCATAAGTGGAATATTGACAGTACTTCACAAATCAAAAACAGAAAATGTAGTCACTTTTTCTTGTCATTTTGAGAAAGTGAAAGCCAACTTGATGGAGAGGTGATACCCAGACACACATTAATTGATGCTCATTGTTCAATATCCCTGACGAAACATGGCCTTAGTTTGGGGTCAAAGTGAACTTGGACTTTACCCCCTAGGTAATTTTTTATACAAACTTCTTAATTAATTTTGTGTTCACTTATTCACTCATTTAAATTGAGAAGTTCACTAATAAACATTAAAAATATTTTTACATGAATGTCATTTTATGTCATTTTGATACAAAATAAAACATTACATTATATATATGTGTGTATATATATATACATCTGATTGGAAAGTTTAATAGAACTCATTCATTTGAAATTGTCCTCAGAATAAGAAAGGCTAGTTACTCACCATTAAAATACATTGTCAGAGACACTTTGTGGTTTAAGGTGTGCATTTAAGTTACATAGAATAAGCTGAGCTTTAGAAATAATGGTTTGTTTCATTTTCTATATGTATAATGAAGTAATACTTATATAGCATTTTTTGACAATAAGAAGTGAAGTTGCTCAGTCGTGTCCGACTCTTTGCGACCCCACAGACTATAGCCTACCAGGCTCCGCAGTCCATGGAATTTTCCAGGCAAGAGTACTGGAGTGGGTTGCCATTTCCTTCTCCAGGGGATCTTCCCAACCCAGGGATCGAACCTGGGTCTCCCGCATTGCAGGCAGACGCTTTACTGTCTGAGCCATCACGGAAGCCGACAATAAGAATTAGGACACAATTTAAAATAGTTAAATGGAACAAAGTGTATTAGATAAAAAGGTGGTGCTCGGCACTGACACTTTCTTGTTCTAGAGAATAGGTGTTAGTCACTCGCTTGTGTCTAACTCTTTGCAACCCCTTGAGCTATACCCACAAGTTTTCTCTGTCTGCGGAATTCTCCAGGCAGGAATACTGGCATGCATTGTCATTCCTTCTCCAGGGCATCTTCCCGACGTGGGGATCAAACCCGAGTCTCCGGCGTTGGAGGCAGAATTCTTTTTACCTCTGAGCCACTAGGAAGAATATCTTACTAGTTCACTCCTATTCCTTGGTAGCTCAGTCAGTAAAGAATCTGCCTGCAGTGCAGAGACCTGGGTTCAATCCCCAGGTCAGGAAGATCTGCTGGAGAAGGAAGTGGCGACCCTGTCCAGTATTCTTGCCTGGAAAATCCCATGGATAGAGGAGCCTGGCAGGCTACAGGCTATGGGGTCACAAGAGTTGGACACAATTTAGCAACTAAACCACCACAAGCTTTTTATATAGATATACTCATTATAATTTTGTTTCCAGACAAATAATTTGAAATATTTCTACTCATGATACTATTAGTGATAACTATCATGTATTGAATTTTACCCTCACAGTAGCCTAAGAACATAATTGCTATTATTGGGTATATTGGAGATAAAAATGACACAGATAAATTGAATAATTTAACTAAAGATCAACTGAAATTACACAAAATGACATTTTATGTATACTTCTTATATACAATTAAGTAACTTTCATTCACACAATCAATAAATCCATGTGAACAGAGTAAACAAGTTTGTTCAGTTAGTGGAAACAGTGAGAAAAGACGGAAAAATGAGCAGGTTGACCTCAGTGTTTAGTGGAAAGCTTGAATGTTTTCCTGAAAGATTTGTAAAGGAGAAATGCATATCCCGAATGCTGTTTTGCTCTTAGAACAATAGGAAATAAAAGTACTGTGAATGCTGGGTTTCTTTGCAGTTCTGCAACATATTGATTTTTCCAACAGCCCAATTCTCTAATTCTCTGGATCCTGGTGTCTCTGTAAGGTGGTGGTTAGCACTCTTAACCTTAGATTGAAGAATTTCTTCTTTGTTCAGATGTCATTATTTGAATTTCACATCTCTTTAGAAGAGGTAAGATTGAGAGGACCTATGGGATAGTGCAGAACCTTTAGTTTTTAGAAGCATAATTTTCAACATAGTGATTAATAAAATTGAGCAGCTCCTCCTAGCGTGCCAAAGTTACTGGCCTGTACACATGCTGTAAAATAAGCTGAAAAATAAAGTCAAGACATTTAAAACTATTAACAAAATAGCTGTATGATCACATAATAATTATATGTGGGAAACATATCTTCCTATACTCAGGTGGATGTACTCACTGAAGAAGACTGAGGAATACACCAAAATATGAGATTAGAAAAAAGAACATCCCAACTGTGGTGTGTGTGTATATATATATATATAACATATGAAATATGTATATTTATTTATAAAGAGAACATTTACAATATTACATATACATATGTATATTGAATTAATAAAGGACAGTTTCTAAAATTAGCTCCTATTTAGTTTAGCAACAGACTTATTCCAGAAAGTAGATCTTCTTATATGATGTGATGGGATGACCCAGAGGGATGGTATGGGGAGGGAGGTGGGAGAGGGGTTCAGGATGGGGAACACGTGTATACCCAGGGCAGATTCATGTTGATGTATGGCAAAACCAATACAATATTGTAAAGTAATTAGCCTCCAACTAAAATGAATTTAAATTTAAAAAATAAAGACATTTGAAAAACTCAATGTTTCCACAAGTTTTACATATGCATTGCATGATGCAAGAAAATTTACAGGTGCCGTATTATTTTAGTTAAGATTTTAAAGGCTTCTTACTGCAGAAAACTGATGTCAAAGAAATAACCTGTTGTTGTCGTTCAGTCGCTGAGTTGTGTATGACTCTTTGTGACCCCATGAACTACAGCACACCAGGCTTCCCTATCCTTCCCTATCTCCCTGAGTTTGCTCAGACTGATGTCCAGTGAGTCAGTGATGCCATCCAACCATCTCAGCCTCCGTTGCCTTCTCCTCTTGCCCTCAATCTCCAGGCAAGAATATGGGAGTGGGTTGCCATTTCCTTCACTAGGGAATCTTCCCCTCCCAGGGATCAATCCCGATCTGTGTTGCAGGCAGATTATTTACTGCTGAGCCACCAGGGAAGCCTTCAGTATTAACTGAATGATCATATTTGGGAAAACAGTTTTCTTCCCCCTTTGGAGCATAAAGTGAAGTATACTAGGCACTGGAGAAGTGTTAAAAATCTGATGCCAAATATGCCCAAATAACAACCTAGTGTAACAATCAGGTTAGCCCTGATTGAATTAAATGAACTGATAATTGAGTTGGTGTATCAGTTGATGTGACTAAGGATTCAATCATTTCAAAGGTAAATTTTAGAGTAAAACTCTTTCTGATAGATATCTTTTGATGAAAATACTGCAGTTAATTTTCATTGAATTTACCCTTTTCAAATTCTATCACAGATATGATTGCATGTGCTGTCTAAATCACACAGGTATTTTAGCTGTTTTGGGTTTCATTGTACATCTGTGATTTTTCAGAGGAAAAATGCCTATCATTGGAGTTTATAGATTAACTGCTGGCTGTAAGACAAAGGAAAGAAAATTGAGTCATAAATAATTGTAGGATGACTCACATCATGGTTATTAAGAAAATTAGAATGTATTGCCAATTATAAAAACCCATTAACTGTGTATAATGTTAAATAAACTATTGGTTTGGAGAAATATCTTGGTGCCCAAAAAATTTTTTTTTAATTTTTTTAATTAAAATTACCTTAGTCACATATTTGCCTTTTTTCCTAGGCAACTATGAATATTGCCTATCAATAGAAAAGCATTTACCAAATGAGGTTTATGGAGTAGTGATGGGGGATCTCTAAGAAAAAAATGGAAAAACCCTGGAATGATGAGGCAGTCACTGCCAGGAAAAAGGACCTGTGCTCAGAAGACACTGATTATCTTTCCTCCCTCACTTGAAGAGTCTCAGAAGGCTTGTGGTGCTAAGACCTATATCATGTTGTTTAACCTAGTGCTTCCCCAAATTGTTTGGCATTGGTAATTCTTTACAAATTCACGTACCTTCATTTCCATGATATATATTTTGGGAGAAGCTGTGATAGTATTAACTCCACAATAGATAATCCAAATGAGCTCCTAATACCAATTACTTTTTTCTCTTTCCAAGAGCTTCATTTCCTATTTCAGCTTCATCTTTATAAGAGGTAGTCATTTACTGACAGTGTTAGATCTTCAACAAAATGGTAATACCTGATTTCTGACCATGACTTATAAAGCAGAGTATGATAATTATAGCATCTTGTAGAACTTGCTCTCAAATATCATTTAAGCCCTTCTATATTTGCTGACACTTTGAACACTCACTCATTAAATTTTTTTTTTTTTCTTTTCCCTTTGGTACTGGTTTATTGACTTCTCTGTCCCCATATTACAAATTTTCCCCCTGCCAATCTTCACACAAACCCTGCAAGGCAAGGTATTTATTATTTTTCTTTGTCAAAGATAAGACAACTAGCTTAAAGTAATCTAACTTGAGCATGATTACTGAGAGACAGATTCAGGATATGAACTTGAGTGGGTTTAGCCAGTTACAGAGATGTGTCGCTCGCAAGCCTCCTTCACAACTGCAGGCTGGATTCAAGGAGCTCTGGAGCACATGCTGTAGTTCAAATCTGAACTCAAGGGTGGAGATACTATTCAGTTTCATATTGCTCTCATATGTAATAGTGGTTTGCATTCTTAGGAGATGCTTGCTAAATGTTGAATTATCTTTATGTACTTAGTGGACAATTACAGTATTGTTTTAATGGGGAAATGTGCTCAGATTCAACGCATCCAACTTACAAATATATGTAGGCTGAGAATTAACTCTATCACACCAATTTATGTTTCTTACACTTGACTGTCATTTACAGAAATTGATATTTGATGAGTAAATGTGTTGTCGGCTGAGGTGGTCGACTGATAAATCTGAAAACATCTCAGAAAACAGAGTCTGGTGTCTGTGGAATTGTTTCTTTCTTTCTTTTCTTTTTTAATTTGGCCTAAATTCGTAAATGATAAAAATTTACAGTTAAAGAAGAATTCTTAGGATCTTATACCTGAGACAAAAGACTCAAACTTTCAGGGTTTTTGGCAGGATGCATAGAAGAGATTCCAGACACATAGGTAATATTTCTTCTCTGGGAATGTCTGTTTAATAGAGTAACTGTCTTTTTGTATAGTATGCCTGATGGGGTTATTAAATAATTTAAAAGGATTATGTTATCAGTGAGAAACTAATATTCTCATGGAGATAGAATGAAATCCACACAATAGTTTACTAACAATACAGAAATATTTAATCATTCTTGTATTTGCCCTGAGGAGTTAAAAATAAGAAGATTATTTGAATTGTGAATCCACTTATTGAAAAGGCTATTCTAAGGGGAAAGAAAGAGCTAGACTAATTTCTAACTAGTGTTCCAGGGAGGGAGTTGAATGGGAACAAACTTTGTGTGAGAATATAAAGAATGTAGAAACTGTTTCCATTTGGAGATATGTATGTATCAGTTTCCTAGGGCTGCTGATAGACACAAAGTACCAAAAACTGGGTGGCTTAAAACAACAGAAATATTTTGCTTTGCAGTTAGGGAGCCCAAAAGTCAGCCTCAGGTTGTCAGCAGAACCATGTTTTATCTGATGTCCATCTAGGAGAAGGTTTCCTTGCCTCCTTCGGGATGTGATGTTTGCTGCCAGTTCCTGGTACTCTAAGCTTGCTCCTGCAGCACTGCAATCTCTGCTTCCATTCGCAGCATTCGGACCGCCTGTGTCTGTCTCTACCAGCACTTTCCTCCTCTGATACGGACACCAGTCCACTCTAATGAGCCCGTCTTAAGTTGACTATATCTAAAATACCCTGTTTCTAAGTCAGGTCACACTCACAGGCGTCAGCGGTTAGGACTTCACTATCACTTTTTCGGAGGTCATAGTACAGTCCATAACAGTGTTTAGCTACTCAAATCAAGGAAGTGAATATATGCATCATTAAGGAATGAGAGATGGTGACTACACATCATCCAAGTCACCATGAAGGGGCTGAAGGGTCAGACTGGGAAAGCTTGGTGTGCTTGATGCTTGTAGATCAATACATTTTTAGTGCCAAATGGATACTTTTGACTTTTTTTTTTCTTTTAAAAGTGAATTGGAAAACACACGCAAGTGATGTATTCTAAGGAAAATGAAATTTTACCAAATTGGAAATCTTAAAGCACCATAGTGGCATCACCATATAGCCATTTGGTAATAGGCAGCAGTATAGAATAAAACTCTTAGCCAGCTGAGTTCAGGCAGCTAGTCTCTGAAAGTAGAGTTTAAGTTGTAGAAGTTTCTGCATTCTTCATAAAATGCATATTGTCCAATTCAATATGAGAATGAATGTATTAATTGTTTCCGCAGAGTAAATTTATAGTTTTATCCTGGAGACTGTAACCTTTGCTTCTTAGAATGAAACATGGTAAATATGGTATATCTGAATGATAGCATAAGAACATAGCATATGCAAAGACAGTGTAATGAGCAAAGCTGTGATGGGGTCATATTCATACCATGGATTATAGTACACAATGCAACTATAGATAGTGCATGATAACTATATGAGATAACTAGGTCTTATAGTAATTCATTTCTAAAATTGCTGCCATACATCTTTCTAAAGACTCCTGACAGGAAAATGAAGTTTCAGATGACTCTAGTAATATTACAGGATTCTAGTAAAAAGATGAGTTTGTGGTACCAAACAGAAACTGAGCCACACTTACCTTAAGCAGAAACGATTGACTGAAAGGGTGTTGAAAGCTGGGCTGATAAACAAACTTTGAAACAGTAGAATCCTAGTATGTAACCTAAGCTCCAGAAGAAATAAAGAAGCAGCATATTAACTTTTTAATTCAGTTTTTTTGAAATCTGAATAACCAGTCTGAGATTGGCACTACTGGTATTGCAATCACTATTTGTCTTAGAATAAATATGCTTCTACCCTATCCTTTGTCTAGGTCACTGCTTAACATCACTCTGCTGCTAAGTCACTTCAGTCGTGTCCAACTCTGTGACCCCATAGACGGCAGCCCACCAGGCTCCCCCATCCCTGGGATTTTCCAGGCAAGAATACTGGAGTAGGTTGCCATTTCCTTCTCCAATGCATGAAAGTGAAAAGTGAAAGGGAAGTTGCTCAGTCGTGTCTGACTCTTAGCGACCCCATGGACTGCAGCCTACCAGGCTCTTCAGTCCATGGGATTTTCCAGGCAAGAGTACTGGAGTGGGGTGCCACTGCTTTCACTCTAGGTGAAAGCATTAATTTGCCAAGTTGATATACATGCCACATCAAAAGAAAAAAATCTGTCCCCCATGGCTTCTGTAGTGGAAAGGAGTTATTTTCATCAAGACTACACACGAGATTGTTACTACCCCAAATAGAATTGGGCGTAAATTAGGATAGAAAATTACTTTACTGACAAAGGTCTGTCTAGTCCAAGCTATGGTTTTTCCAGTAGTCATGTATGGATGTGAGAGTTGGACCATAGACAAAGCTGAGGGCTGAAGAATTGATGCTTTTAAACTGTGGTGTTGGAGAAGACTCTTGAAAGTCAATCAAGGAAATCAAACCAGTCAATCCTAAAGAAAATCAGTCCTGAATATTCATTGTGAAGGACTGACGCTGAAGCTGAAACTCCAGTACTTTGGCCACCTGATGCGAAGAACTGACTCACTGGAAAAGACCCTGATGCTGAGAAAAATTGAAGGCAGGAGAAGGGGATGACAAAGGATGAGATGGTTGGATGGCATCACAGACTTGATAGACATGAGTTTGAGCAAGCTCTGGGAGTTGGTGATGGACAGCGAAGCCTGGTGTGCTGCAGTCCATGGGGTCACAAAGAGTTGGACACGACTGAGTGACTGAACTGAACTGAGGATAGCAAATAGATGCTGGGTATAATGAGTAGTGATGTCAGAACAGTTAATAATATTGGTAGCACTGTGTACCTGGAGTAGTGATGCCAGAGTAGTTAACAATATTTCTAGTGAATGATGTTATAACATTAGACAGATAACCTCAGAAGATAATCTTGTTAAAAATGTGAACCAAGAGTCTGCATAAAATCATGTAAAACAGAACAGCCTTTTTTGGAAACATGATGAGATATACATTGTGATGAGCCGATTTTGTTTCACTAATCCTCAGTGGAGGTAAATGGGATAAACTGTTGCCAAAACTCCTCATTCTGGTTTTGTTTTTTTTTTTTTTTAGATTTATGTCCTTTTCCCCATCGTTACATATTTCCCAAACCCCATTCTCACATCCCATGGGTTTTGCTACCCTCATTCATTACATTTTCCTTCTTGTTGCTATATCATCATTTCTCAGAGAAATGAGAAAATATATGTAATCTATCATGTGAACTTGTATCGCAACTTCATTTTTCTCTTCTGAAAAATACTTCACTAAATGTTACATGAGACATGAATTTTATGTCTATTTTATTCCACAATTCTTTGTTTCAAGAAACAAACAAAAGAAATCCATAAAATGAACTCAAGTAGAGGAGACTTAACTTTAAGGAGGCATTTGGCAAGAGAAAACATCAATAGATGCCACAGAAGATGAGCTATTGAAAGGTCTCTTGGACCAGGAAGTAATCTTGCCCTCCGTCTTTCAGGACCTGATGCACCTGGTTCCTCATTTTCTCGGCTTCTGTCTGTCTCCTCTTTTATTCTACATCTGCTGCTTGGCCAGCCCTGAATCAAAGAGCCATTGGAGGTCCAGTTCATATTCTCGATTAGCTACAACTCTCGTTCTCTTGGAAAGAACAAGAGCTAATATAAGGTACAAAAGTGTCTCAGTTATTACCTCTTTTACTCGCATCTCCAAACTGTCACTACTCTCTTCTTGGCTTGTGACTTCAAAAATATTAAGTATTTCTCAACACTAAAGAAATGCAAACAGAAAAAAAATCATAACTTTTATTACTCCCCAAAGATATTCCTGTTTCTGCCAAATTCTCAGGTTACATTCACTCTCTCTACTTCCTTAGACTTGTTCACTCTTTGATTCTTGAAACTTCCCTTCTGATATTACCCTCTCTCCTTCCTTATGCTTTTTATATTAAAGTAACTCCAGATGCCACTATTGGCCAGCTATTCCTTGAAATTCTTCTACATTGAACCTTTGGGTGCAGTAGGAAGAGTCAGGTAGACTTGGGTTCATATTGTAATTTTACCACTTCCTGCCTTTAGGCACGCCATGTCAGCAGAGAGCTTAATACACAAAGTTATAAGCCTGGTGTGCTGCAGTCCATGGGGTCACAAAGAGTTGGACACGACTGAGTGACTGAACTGAACTGAGGATAGCAAATAGATGCTGGGTATAATGAGTAGTGATGTCAGAACAGTTAATAATATTGGTAGCACTGTGTACCTGGAGTAGTGATGCCAGAGTAGTTAACAATATTTCTAGTGAATGATGTTATAACATTAGACAGATAACCTCAGAAGATAATCTTGTTAAAAATGTGAACCAAGAGTCTGCATAAAATCATGTAAAACAGAACAGCCTTTTTTGGAAACATGATGAGATATACATTGTGATGAGCCGATTTTGTTTCACTAATCCTCAGTGGAGGTAAATGGGATAAACTGTTGCCAAAACTCCTCATTCTGGTTTTGTTTTTTTTTTTTTTTAGATTTATGTCCTTTTCCCCATCGTTACATATTTCCCAAACCCCATTCTCACATCCCATGGGTTTTGCTACCCTCATTCATTACATTTTCCTTCTTGTTGCTATATCATCATTTCTCAGAGAAATGAGAAAATATATGTAATCTATCATGTGAACTTGTATCGCAACTTCATTTTTCTCTTCTGAAAAATACTTCACTAAATGTTACATGAGACATGAATTTTATGTCTATTTTATTCCACAATTCTTTGTTTCAAGAAACAAACAAAAGAAATCCATAAAATGAACTCAAGTAGAGGAGACTTAACTTTAAGGAGGCATTTGGCAAGAGAAAACATCAATAGATGCCACAGAAGATGAGCTATTGAAAGGTCTCTTGGACCAGGAAGTAATCTTGCCCTCCGTCTTTCAGGACCTGATGCACCTGGTTCCTCATTTTCTCGGCTTCTGTCTGTCTCCTCTTTTATTCTACATCTGCTGCTTGGCCAGCCCTGAATCAAAGAGCCATTGGAGGTCCAGTTCATATTCTCGATTAGCTACAACTCTCGTTCTCTTGGAAAGAACAAGAGCTAATATAAGGTACAAAAGTGTCTCAGTTATTACCTCTTTTACTCGCATCTCCAAACTGTCACTACTCTCTTCTTGGCTTGTGACTTCAAAAATATTAAGTATTTCTCAACACTAAAGAAATGCAAACAGAAAAAAAATCATAACTTTTATTACTCCCCAAAGATATTCCTGTTTCTGCCAAATTCTCAGGTTACATTCACTCTCTCTACTTCCTTAGACTTGTTCACTCTTTGATTCTTGAAACTTCCCTTCTGATATTACCCTCTCTCCTTCCTTATGCTTTTTATATTAAAGTAACTCCAGATGCCACTATTGGCCAGCTATTCCTTGAAATTCTTCTACATTGAACCTTTGGGTGCAGTAGGAAGAGTCAGGTAGACTTGGGTTCATATTGTAATTTTACCACTTCCTGCCTTTAGGCACGCCATGTCAGCAGAGAGCTTAATACACAAAGTTAGATAGTGAAAAATATTTCTTATTCATATGGTGAAAGTGAAGTGAATTTGCTCAGTCGTGTCTGACTCTTAACGACTCCATGGACTGCAGCCCACCAGTCTCTTCCATCCATGGGATTTTCCATGCAAGAGTACTGGAGTAGGGTGCCATTACCTTCTCTGTGAATAAGATATAATTCACTGTAAAATGAAAAAAAATTGAATGCCAATTTCCAAAGTACGGCAAGGAGAGATAAGAAAGCCTCCCTCAGTGATCAGTGAAAAGAACTAGAGGAAAACAATAGAATGGCAAAGACTAGAGATCTTTTCAAGAAAATTAAAGATACCAAGGGAATATTTCATGCAAAGATGGGCTCAATAAAGGACAGAAATGGTATGGACCTAACAGAAGCAGAAGATATTAAGAAGAGGTGGCAAGAATACACAGAAGAACTATACATATGGTGAAAGTGAAAGTGAAGTCTCTCAGTCATGTCCAACTCTTTGAGACCCCATGGCCTGTAGCCCACCAGGCTTCTCTGTCCATGGGATTCTACAGGCAAGAGTACTGGAGTGGGTTACCATTTCCTTCTCCAGGGGATCTTCCCAACCCAGGGATCGAACCCGGGCCTGCTGCATTGGAGGCAGCCGCTTTAACCTCTGAGCCACCAGGGAAGCCCCATACATATGGTAAAAGATCCTAATTAGTATATAAACTTCAATTGCTGTTAGCTGGGGAGGACAACTATCCATACTTTTTTTCTTTAAAACCATCATTATAAAAATGGAAATTACCTAATTTCAGGTAAAACTAAAAAGAGAACTTTATGCATACTAAATGATAGGATGATCCATGAATCAGAAACCTAGTAATATCTTTCCTTTGTATTAGTTGGAGAAGAATCATTATTAGTTCATAGAAATTCCAAAGAAAAGGCATTTGCAATAATAAGTTCTAAAAATATGCTTTAAAGGTGTTATAGTGAAGAGGCACAGACACTGTAAAACATATTCATGAAAACATTTTAGGTCTATTTAATCATGTTAACTTTTATCTTTAACTTAAATAGTCATAAATATGAAATCAGAAGGTCTAAAGAAGAAATATGTAAAACAACCAACTCTTTTCAGATGAATACCTGTCATATCTTTTGGAAGACAAGATTATGTAAGTGTAGAGTTCTGTATAACAAGGAGCTACATCTGAAATTCAAACAGAAATGACTATAATAGAAAGGTAGTCTATGCTTTTTTAATTATCAATAGACATTAATGAAAAAGCAATAAAGAAAGAATTTCTAGTGAAACAGAAGTACTTCATTCATCATCCTACCATCATGCCAATTATAAATTGGCATATGGGCAGGAACACCACAGAGAGAGAGAGTTAAAGGAGATCTTATGGTTCATGTGGCTTTTGGGTTCTATTGTGTTCGTGTTTTTACTTCTCATGAATAGAGGAAGGTAAAATCAGAGGCAAGAACAAAGGCAAAAACTGAAACAAAGACACTTTTATTTTATTTTTGAATTATTTTGCAAGTCAGGAAATGATGGAAACATTGAGATAGCAAAAGAGCCTGGAGTTATCAAGAGAAAGCTTCGAATTTTAAATGATAAGATATCACTCATAGTTTGAGAGATAATGCCATTGACACTCCTAAAGCTGCAAAACAATACATTCTTTCTTTGTCCAATGTGTAAAGAAGACTGTGATAAAATATTATTATTGCTAATATCTGAGAAGTGAGAAAGAATTAATTTGTTATCAAGAGAAAGCTTCGAATTTTAAATGATAAGATATCACTCATAGTTTGAGAGATAATGCCATTGACACTCCTAAAGCTGCAAAACAATACATTCTTTCTTTGTCCAATGTGTAAAGAAGACTGTGATAAAATATTATTATTGCTAATATCTGAGAAGTGAGAAAGAATTAATTTGTAGCATATATGCAGGTACCTATGTATGTGTGTGTGTGTGTGTATGTAAGATTTTCACATAGAGACATGGACATAACACGGCCTTTTGTATGATGCAGTGATGGTTAGTTATGCCCAATGGTGATCATGGTGGAAAGCTGTACTTGCTGAACTGTTGACTTCAGACATAGAACTTTCTTAAGCTGCAAATACTCTGCTTTACCAAAGCAGTGCAATCCATCCTGGTAATTTTTTTTCCACTCATAATAACCTACATGGCATGTTTATGTGTGATCTTCATTTTACAGTGTCATTATACACTATTAAGGCAAATGCCAACACCATCATAATGATTTGATTCTATCACTCAATTTATAAGCAGATGATCCTCATTCTATACCCTCCTTGACGTGAAGGGAAGTCAGGCCGCCTCGCAGGTTTCCTCCCTCATCACCCCCTCGGATGTCTCCCCAGGCTCCCTCCCTGTCTTCTCACTGCAATAATAATTCCCTCAGGAAGGCCTTGCAGGCTTTTAGGTTCTGTTGATGATTACAGAAATAATTTATTTTCAAATGGATGTTAATCTGATAGACGTAGTCAAATTTTCCCTGAGCTCAGGCAGAAACAAACTTCTTCATGGCAAATGTACTGATTCCATCCACTATTATTGTGATGGGGAAGACAAATTATCCAATTACTAAACACACTGCTCTAGGCAATACAAAATAACATCCTGATTAATCTAACTACATAGGAGAGATACTTCTGTTTAGAACAAGTCCCCTAAAAACAAACAATATTGGATTAAGAATAAAGATGAGTCATATTTGTTTGGTAGTACTTATGGATATTTGAATGATGAATAAGAGCCTCCTTAAGGTGAGAGACATTTATATAAATCTTCTTAACATATTATATAGTTAAAATTACATTCAAGAGTAAAAGTGTTAGTATATTTATGAAGTCATTCACGAGATAAAACACTAAAGATTTCATTCTGGTTCCTTCACACCAGTAAGAAACATTTCACTTCTTTCTCCTTTGTGCTTTGTATTTTAAAATGAAATATTACAGATATGGAAGTAAATGCTGAGATGAATAGGTGGTCACTATGGCCATGTACTATATTTTATGTTGTGAAAGTCAAATGATTCAGTTATTTCTATGGAAAGACAGCACAAAGCAGTACACATTTTCATGAGGGGGAGGTAAACATTCAAATATTGTCAACCAAATTATTAAGTAATATTTTACCTTTAATAATGGGCCTAGTAAGTCATTGGCCCTGTGAGAAATAAGGGCAGTGAAAGAAGCTAAAAATTAATTAATCTTCAACCTATGAGATCTCAGATGCCTTCATTCCTGCTTGCAATCTACCTGTAGTCTTTCAAGTTCATATTCTATAACCTTGACCTCTTTCGTTCATCTGCCTCTCCTATCCCCTGTCCTTGACTAAGAGATGACGGTCTTGACCGAGGTGTCTTGTGATTCTGAACATGGGCCAGCAACATAATTCACGTTTTCTTGATTCTGACATCACTTCCTGTTTCCTGCTGCCTCTTCAACTTGATCTCAGTGAGTTTCCAGTCATATCCTATACACGTGGCCCCAGTTCCTGACCTGATTTCTTGGTGGATTGTTAAGCTGAAAGATGTTTGACACAGAAGTGTGGCAGAATTGGCCTCAGGAACCTGCAATCCTTGAGAGGGACCAAAGTCATTCATAAAATAACCTTCATTTTGCAGAGATGCAAAAGGGCATGACCTGTCTAATAATCACATACAAAAAAAATGGACTCAAAGGATCAGTGAAGGCGTGCCAAGTGGAGCCCAAGAGTGGGGAATAATGAACCCTCCCCTCCAGGAGGAACATCGATTGGAGCTGTCAGAGAGCCAGGTTTCACATGTACAGGCAGGTGACTTCAGTCAAACTCAGGCCAGGAGGACTGTCAATGCCAAAGCAGGCTGCCTCGAATGCAGAGGTCAGCACACTTTTTTTTTTTTTTTCTGATGTGAGGCTTTACTAATGGATGAGTCTTAGTCAAAAATGTCTGTCAAATCACCCACACTATGCAATTTAATTTTAGAAAAATGCATTTCCAAACTTCCTTTAAATATTGGCTCTTCCACTTTCTACTAATGTGACATCGATAAGTTATTAAACGTGCTAAGTCACAATTTTCTCAAATGTAAAAAAGAGAGAAAAAAAATTGTATCTATGTCACAAAGTTCATGATAAAACCCAATGATTTAGCCCATAGGAAATCACCTGGCATGTTACTTGATAAAAAGTGTGATTAATAATACCTTTTTTAAACAGCAAGATTAGTAAGGTGTCCTAATTAATATCCTAACACATCTCAAATAATACATTCATTTCCCCCATTTATTTTAGAAAGAAGATGTTCATGTGTTCTGTCCTGAGATATTTGGTTTCAAGAAACAGAAAAGTACTCACACCAGACAGAGAAAAAGGGGATCTGATGAAATGAGCTTTATCTCTGTTCCCTCATTTACAGCCCTCCTGAGGCACACTGTAGCTCTGATAACTGAGGCAGCTGCAACCAAAGTCGGAGAAGCTGACTTTAGATAGACCCTTTGGGAGATGCTAACCGGAAGTGTAAAAAATCTTATTATCTATGATAGATGTGACAAGGTGACTACCCCTAGTGACCTACACGCCCACTCCTTCATACCCTGTGGAGTCCATTGACTTGGCTCGGTCAGGTAACTTGGTGTGACTGGTAGGTGTCACCAACACTGATCTGAGCAGAGGCTGGGTAAGCACTGCACACTGGGGCTTGCTATCTTGAAATATTCCATTATGGGACATGTTCCATGCTGAAGGAAATCTAGGTGCTTCTTCTGAAAGAAAAAGTTGCTGGGGGAGGTTCTGGAGGCTAAAACAGCACAGGGAGAAAGTGGTCACTGAGCCAGCTTCCAGTCGAATACAGTACATCAGTGACCTCGCCAGCATTGCCGCATGCCACAGAGAGACACCCCGATAACTCACATGGTTAGGAGTTATAAACAGCTGCTGCTTTAAGCCAGTAAGTTTTGGAGTGGCCTGTTCCACAGGGATGGATAAACTGAGCCCTTGTCTCTGAGATAATATGGTGGGGTACTGTGGTCAACACCCCTCTCACTGTTTCTCCATCCTCAGGATGCTCAGGTTCATTTCTTGTCACCATGACAATTTGCACAGGAGGCTAAGCTTACAAATAATTGAAACTCAGAAGGAGAAGGTCTAAATTAAGCTAGATGACGCAGATGAGAAAAAGAAGAAGAATTCCCAATACCACAAAACCCATCTGGCTGTATCATAAACAGTAAAGCGAATGAAATGGCTCATGTGACCAAAGATGATTAAAGCAGGAGAGTTAAGTGAAGCCTCCTCCTTCATTTCTTTTCAGTATCTTTAGTTCTGCACTTCTAATGTGGCTTCAATGTCAGGTGTCTTTCCCCATAGACAAAAGTGGGTAACCACATAGCTCTTCCTTGACATGCAGAAAGAGGGAGAGACAGCCCCTTCCAAAGTGTCAGGCACAACTTCTGTCTTCCTTGAATTGCTCGGAGCCATGGAGGTAAAGGGAAAGCCATGCACTCAGTGACTTTGAGCTGTTACAGGTACATTACCAATAACCCCTGAGGCATAAAGGATGCCATTATCCTAATTGGATGAAAGTCACCAACTGTTAACCTGTAATAGGGATTAGCAAATGCCCAAATAAAGCTGTCATCAGAGCCCCCATTCTCTCTTTTCTGCTCAACCAAATCAACATATTAAAATCTGTTCTGTGTGACTGGGTCTTCTTTGCATGAATTGATAGGGTAAGATGCTTTTAGCTGCAAGTAACAGAAATATCTAATTCAAACTGGGTCAGACAATAGGGTTTATCTTCGAAACTAAAATGTTCAGAGTTGGAGCCAGCTTTCAGCACTGTGTGACTAGGGCTCAGCTTCTGTTTATCTTAGATTCTCTCCACCTGCTTCTCTTCTAAGATTACTCTCTATATGATTCTCACATGAGAAGACAGTGACAGTAGATTGGAAATGTGCATAGTTTCTAGTTTGAGACTTCCTGGGTTCGCAATCCAGCTCAATGACTGATTATACACATGATCTCGCACATTTGTTTAAGCTCTATATTCTTCAGTTCTCACATACAGATTATCTGAGCAAGCACAGAATTTATGTCAGAGAAACATTATGAGATTTAGATAAGCTAATTCATCTGATAAAATACATGGTACCTGGCATATAATAAGCATGTCATAAATTTTAGCTCTTATTATCATTATATTCTGTTGACATCCGGTGGGAGAAAGGGGATTCTCATAGTCATTAAATACAGATCATAAACTTGCCTTACCTTGGGTCATCTCTAAGTTAACAACCATGGCATAGATGGCCAGTCAAAATCCCTCCCTTCTAAATCACATTCATGACCTCAGAGGCGCTAATAGATCTTGGAAGACAGACTACTGCATCCATGGAGGACATGTCCATTGCATATCCAAGTAACAAGAATGAGTTGCTACCCACTATAGTTATGAGCTTAGAGGAAAAGTGAAAGTGAAAGTCGCTCAGTCATGTCCAACTCTTTGCATCCTCTAGACTGTAGCCTACCAGGCTCCTCTGTCCAGGGAATTTCCCAGGTAAGAATACTGGAGTTGGTAACCATTCCCTTCTCCTGGGGATCTTCCCCATCTGTTGTTCAAACCTGGGTCTCTTGCATTGCAGGCAGATTCTTTACCATCTGAGCCACTAGGGAAGTCCATTGAGTGTAGAGGAAGTGAAGAATTAAAGGTAATTGAACAGCAGTTCATAAATCTCCATCATCCTGCTTGCACTTTTTGGTATGGAATGTATGCCTTCAACTAAAAAAATAGAAGGACACCTGCACATTCAATGGTGTTTTGTGTCTGTTTAAGCAACTATTCTCTTCATAATAGTGGGGCTGCCACCTGGAGGCCTCCCAGGTGGCACAGCAGTAAAAAATTTGCTTGCCAATGCAGGATACACAAGAGATGCAGACTCAGTCTCTGGTTTGGGAAGATGCTCTGGAGTAGGAAATGCAACCTGGTCCAATATTTTTGCCTGGAAAATTCCATGGACAGAAGAGTCTGTCAAGCTATAGTCCATGGGTTGCAAAGAGTTGGATATAACTGAGCACACAGTACTTTGTTTTAAAGAGAGAAAAATGTTGGCTGAAATTATTGAAATCCAACTATATGTGAAAGAAAGCATCATGTAACCGAAGAAAGAACATTTAACCAGTGTGTTTCATTGTTAATTAGTTGTGCTAAAGAATGAAAGTGAACTCACACGAGTGAGAATGGCTTTCAGGATACCTTCTCAAGGGATGAGAGTCTTAGGGCGCTGTGCTCTTACTGCGGTAGCTGATGGATGAGTGTAAGTCTCAAGAATGAATGTTTCAATCAAAGCTGGGAGGATGCAAGACTGTGCGAGTCTGTTATCAGGTCCAGTCACTCACAGGCTCTCTCAGATCAGATGAAAGGAAGGGGAAACAAGAAGCATGCTGACTATCGTAATGGACAATAGACAATTTCAGAGCCTTTAAGGAAACAGAAAAGGTTAAAATCAGGATACAAAGGACTGGAACTCTAAAGATAGGGACTAAAACTTTGCCACTCACTCTCAGAGCAGAGTTACTGAGGCTGGGAACCTTTGTCTTTTTCAAGCACTGCGTCATTGTTCATAAAGAAATGCAGTAAGAGACAGAGTTTACAGATGTGATCACAGACTGTCAGTATCTCTCTCTGATGATACAGAGAAACAGTACTGATTTCATAAATCTGTAGTCAGTATTGAATACCATACTGGTACTTTGTAAATGGCCCACAGAGTTTATTATTACTACAAAAGTTATCCATCTGATCCATGATCTTGGAAATCCATTTCACCTCTTTTTTTATACTTTGGACTTTCAAGGAAGCTAGGATATGAGTGACACACTCTGAAGATTGTTTTTATATTTTGAAACTAGACGAAATATGTTGAGAACCCAAGTACATGGACAAAATATAATTCCAGTTAGGACTCAGGTCAAACAATTGTAGGCATCTGTCATTTTTATAACACTGTTTGAACAATGAGAAATGAATAAAATAAAAAATATCCAACTCACCTTCCTTCCCTGAAATAAAACACTGGACTCTAGAGATTAATGATATGTGTAATAGCAAACTTGAAAAGTAATGAATCCTGTTTTCACCTCTTAGAAACTGAGAGTAAAATCAGCCTATCAAAGTCTCTGATAAGCTCAATTATACATTTAGTCGAGCAGATTCCTAATTTTAATGATAATCAGAAACTTGCTTGTGTGGATCATAGACAGGCATCACTGAGGCACTAGATTTCCATGGAGAAATGTGTGATGTGATGTTTGTTTTAAGAATGTGTATGTTTAATACGATGTGGTGTTTGTTTTAAGAATGTGTATGTTTAATATGATAGGGTAAAGTTGGTGCAGCAGTGGGAGGAAATGAGAATGAGACTTGGGAAGAAGAAGTTGATTACACTCCCAGGTCCCAGGGAAGGGATCGGGGCGTGTCACAGAGGGAAGACACCAGCCTCCATCAGGGGGCAGGAGAGCAGGAGCAGCAGGTTTCAGCATGGCAAGACAACTGCGTGGGACTGGCTCGTTCGAATGATAGCAGAGGGCTCTGGGATACCTGGTGCGTCACTCGTTGCCTGATGCCTGGCCCTCGGGATGCTTTAAAGCGGTGAAAGGATTGGCTTGGTGTGTGTGAGAGAGATAAGGGTGGAGTTGGAGATATGAACCCAGGACTGGTTGGTTTGCATATGAAAGGCACTCTCAGGTGAGGTATTATCTTCTTTGCTACCCCTGGGAAGAGTATCTCTAGCCAGAAAGGTTTCTAAGATGTCAAAGCATAATATACAGAAAAAAAAAAAAAATTAAGAGTTTATAATACAGTATTCTGGTTCGTTCTTATCAAAGTGAATGACACCATGGCATATGTTTAAAAAAAATAACATTGTGGCTAAAAAATGAAACTATGGACAGTGATGTATAAAAGTTAGAATTTGAGGAATATTCTACAGAAAGTGAGAGTTTATAGCAAGTATTTAATTTTTAATACTTTTTATTGAAGTATAGTTGATTTCCAACTTTATATTAGTTCCATGTTTACAGCAAAACGATTCAGATATGTATATTTTTTCAGATTCTTTTCCCTTATGTGCTAAGTCGCTTCAGTCCCATCCAACTCTGTGCAGCCCTATGGACTGTAGCCCTCCAGGCTGCTCTGTCCATGGGATTCTCCCTGAAAAACTACTGGAGTGGATTGTCATTTCCTTCTCCAGGGGACCTTTCTGACCCAGGAATCGAATGGGCCTTTTCCCTTACAGGTTATTACAAAATATTGAGTGTAGTTCCTTAGCTATACAGTAGGTCCTCGTTTGTTACCTATTTTATCTATGCATGCATGCTAGTTCAGTCACTCAGTTGTGTCCACTTCTTTGCAACCCACTGGACTGTAGCTCTGACCCAGGAATCAAATGGGCCTTTTCCCTTACAGGTTATTACAAAATATTGAGTGTAGTTCCTTAGCTATACAGTAGGTCCTCGTTTGTTACCTATTTTATCTATGCATGCATGCTAGTTCAGTCACTCAGTTGTGTCCACTTCTTTGCAACCCACTGGACTGTAGCCCAAGAGGCTTCTTTGTCCATGAAACTCTCCAGGCAAGAATACTGGAGTGGGTTGTCATTTCCTTCTCCAGGGGATCTTCCCAAACCAGGGATCAAATCGTGACTCCTTTATTGTCAGGCAGACACTTTAACCACTGAACCACCTTTGAAGCCCCGTTTTATATATAGTAATGTGTTTATGTTAATCCCAAGCTCCTAATTTATCCCCCTTTAATTTTTAATTAAAATTTAACCTAATTTTTAATTCTACATTTCTTTTCTTTCATTCGTGACTCCTTTATTGTCAGGCAGACACTTTAACCACTGAACCACCTTTGAAGCCCCGTTTTATATATAGTAATGTGTTTATGTTAATCCCAAGCTCCTAATTTATCCCCCTTTAATTTTTAATTAAAATTTAACCTAATTTTTAATTCTACATTTCTTTTCTTTCATAGATATTTTGAAATATATGTATATAGTATTTATTTACATAAGCAGATTTAAGAAATCCTTGTACTTTATATAGAAGCAGGATAACATAAAAAAGCAATGAAAACAAACAGTCATTTTCAAAGTGTAATATTAATATGCACATTTCACCCTTGCTGATGAATTCTGATGATGGCATTTGCGACTCTTTATACTTAATCTCCCATCTGCAATGTCCTTCTACATAGGATGTGGAAACATACATTCTTCAGGCCTGGAATACCCCAGATGTGTATAAGAGACAGATTTTATCTGTTGTTCCATGCCCAGTTCTAACTGTTGCTTCCTGACCTGCATATAGGTTTCTCAAGAGGCAGGTCATGTGCTCCGGTAACAGTATAGAATGCCTCAATTTAAAATATACACATATGTGTATATTATATATGATATTTGTGTGTGTGCATGAGTGTACCCTTTAGATGGGGCATAAATTGTCCATTTTGCCTCAGTGTCCACTCTCCTTTACGACTGGACCTGTGACATCCGCTGTTTCTTTACATCATCTGTTTGGTTCCCATAATAAGCTTCTGTTTTGGCAGCTGCAGCCATAATTGCTAAGAACCACAAATATAATCTGATGAAGTGAGAAATCTCTCTCACAGAGAACTGCTTGATTACACCCAGGTCAATAGTCTTACAACCTAACTCTATGAAAAATATTGTTTTAAAAAAGGCAGCCTCTTTTAATAATTTATAGAGTATGAATTATGCAAAGTAAAAAGGATCCAAAATAAATTTGGTTAAGTAGTGTTATTACTTTGTAGCTTTTAGCATATAGATCCTCTGGAAAAGGAAATGGCAACCCACTCCAGTATCCTTGCCTGGGAAATCCCATGGACAGAGGAGCCTGGTGGGCTANAGTATGAATTATGCAAAGTAAAAAGGATCCAAAATAAATTTGGTTAAGTAGTGTTATTACTTTGTAGCTTTTAGCATATAGATCCTCTGGAAAAGGAAATGGCAACCCACTCCAGTATCCTTGCCTGGGAAATCCCATGGACAGAGGAGCCTGGTGGGCTACAGTCCATGGGGCTGCAAAAGATTTGGGCATGACTTAGTGACTGAACAATAACAGATACATGTCATATGGAGCTTAGTTATTAAAATAATTATGAAATGTATTTCTAACAATGAAGTGATTCTGAAAGAAGTTTGTGCACAGTGTTGCTAATGCTTCTTGCTTTGAAATTGTTAGCTTAATAGAATAATAGATGTTTACTGTTATAATACATATTAGTTTAAAAGATTTTGTTTGAAATATTCTAGTATGAAATTTTCACAAGCGGTTATTTATCTTTAGAGTCAAATTTTTAATGAAATATACTCAAGAACTGTCATTGAAGATGCCTGGTGACTTTGCCGAGGCAAGAAAGTTTGTTCCCATTCTGTCCTCAGTTAAAATGAGATTTGGAAAAGAATCTAGGTGAACAATTTCCAATCAAAATCCTGTGATATGCAATGAAATGTACAGCTATCCTGTATTCCTCACAAGTCAAGTAACATATGTTCTTAAAACATGCTTTTGAGAGTTCACCATGCACTAGACTTACCAAGTACTTTACACATATTAACCACGGTATTCTTTACAAGAACCCTACATTTTCCTGTACACCTAGGACTGTAGGGTGACTGTTGACAAATATCAGGTTCCCCTTTCATGTATGTGTGTATATGTACTTTCCTTCCACTGTACCCCAGTTGCTCAATAAGGGATAGGCACCCCTCACTCAGACTCAACAAAATGACTTCTACATTCCATGACACTGGAAGAAAGCAAGGATGACAGCCTGCAGAATGGACAGTTGTTTGCATTTAAAACAAGAAGTTAAAATAGCCATATTAAAGATTGCTAGCATTACATCTCCATCGATTGCAAAGGCCTCTCTCAGTGTGGATATAAATAAATACTTTATTATAATAAATGACAAATATATAAATAAATACAGTGTGGATATAAATAAAAAGCTACACTCGCTTGCTTTCAGTTTATAAATTTTAGGAGGTAAGAGATTTTAGTACAAAAATATTTTTAGGTTCTTTGAAGTGATATTCATAATTTGTGGATTGGATATTATAATTGAATTTCCTTTCCCCCCCAAATTTTGTACAGACAGAATTTGGAAACCGAAGAATTCATATTTCATTTCATTCTTTCCCCCTCGCCTTTTAGGTTACATAGCCTATATTCACATAATACAGTTAACATCCATCCCTTCTCTTTCCTGACTTCTGGACTGTGTGTCTGCCTTTCCACGTTGCCGACACTAGATGGTGCATTCTCTCATTTACTTCACTATAACAGTTCAGTTCAGTTCATTTCAGTCACGTCATTCAGTCGTGTCCGACTCTTTGCGAACCCATGAATCGCAGCACGCCAGGCCTCACTCTCCATCACCAAATCCTGGAGTTCACTCAGACTCACGTCCATCGAGTCAGTGATGCCATCCCTGCAGCCATGAAATGAAAAGACGCTTACTCCTTGGAAGGAAAGTTATGACCAACCTAGATAGCATATTCAAAAGGAGAGACATTACTTTGCCAACTAAGGTCCATCTAGTCAAGGCTATGGTTTTTTCTGTGGTCATGTATGGATGTGAGAGTTGGACTGTGTAGAAAGCTGAGCGCCAACAAATTGATGCTTTTGAACTGTGGTGTTGGAGAAGACTCTTGAGAGTCCCTTGGAGATCCAACCAGTCCATTCTGAAGGATATCAGCCCTGGGATTTCTTTGGAAGGAATGATGCTAAAGCTGAAACTCCAGTACTTTGGCCACCTCATACGAAGAGTTGACTCATTGGAAAAGACTCTGGTGCTGGGAGGGATTGGGGGCAGGAGGAGAAGGGGATGACAGAGGATGAGATGGCTGGATAAGCAATTCTTCAAATCCTAATTTAGAAGATAACATGTGTGGATCTTGGCCATTAAATGTGTTTGGAGACTTAGGAGGAAAAAGGAGATTTGATGGGAAAGACAATAAATTGAGGATTGTATACGTTGAATTTGAAGCACTTACCTGTTTTCCTGCTGAAATGTCCAAATTGTAGATGGAGAAGAATAAAGATATTGGAGAAAAAGATTATGCTGAATGTATTGATTTCCAAGTTCTCAAAATGCAGGTAGACTTAAACCCCCGAACATGTATAAGCTCAGTTAGATGGAGAGTTTAAAGGGTTTAAAGGTGTGTAGGAGAAGGCAATGGCACCCCACTTAGATGGAGAAGAATAAAGATATTGGAGAAAAAGATTATGCTGAATGTATTGATTTCCAAGTTCTCAAAATGCAGGTAGACTTAAACCCCCGAACATGTATAAGCTCAGTTAGATGGAGAGTTTAAAGGGTTTAAAGGTGTGTAGGAGAAGGCAATGGCACCCCACTCCAGTACTCTTGCCTGGAACCTGGTGGGCCCCAGTCCGTGGGGTCGCTAAGAGTAGAGCATGACTGAACGACTTCACTTTCACTTTTCCCTTTCATGCATTGGAGAAGGAAATGGCAACCCACTCCAGTGTTCTTGCCTGGAGAATCCCAGGGACAGAGGAGCCTAGTGGGCTGCTGTTTATGGGGTCGCACAGAGTCAGACACGACTGAAGCGACTCAGCAGCAGGTTGAGTATAGAAATCTAGGGAACACATAATGCAGATTAAAGAAGAGACAATCATAAAGAAATAAAGCAAGAGTCAGATATTACTGTTTAAGTTCAGTGTTTTGCAAAGCCAAAACAATTGTTTTAAGAAATAACAAAAATTCAACACTACCAAGTGAAATATAGATTCCAGTGCAATACAAGCTCCCCTAATACTCAATGAATTGAAAAAAAAAAAAATGATGTGTATAAGAGACAGCCCTATACTCACTGTTCAGTTCTTACTCCTGAGGGCCTTTGGAAACTTAAAAATTATGTTTCCTTTCTCCAGGTCTTGCAACAATGTACTTCTCTCTCTTTGCTCAGGAGATACACAGTTACAGGTCTTGTGATTCTGCTGCATGCTTATCTAAAAAATTAAGACAGAAATCTTCCTAGAGCAGTGGACTCTTCCCTCTTGTGTAACAGCTTCAGTAAAGCTACATTATCTTGCCCTAGTTTCTTTTGTGAATTAAAGAAACTACATGTAATAAAGAGGGAAGCTTCCTTTTTGATGGTCGATCATTGATCACTGTCACTCCCCTCCCTCACCTTTCCTCCTCTTCTGTATCTGGGCTGCTCCTCATTCCTTGATGCTGGCAGAAATTTCAAACCATGCAGATGTGAGCTGTTGTGTGAGCAGCTGTCCCAGCCTTACCTCCTAAACAGTAAAAGCCTAGGGCAACAGCCTTGCTTCCCTTTTGACCTTTGGCCTGGCTAGTGCCTTCTGTGATCNTGGGCTGCTCCTCATTCCTTGATGCTGGCAGAAATTTCAAACCATGCAGATGCGAGCTGTTGTGTGAGCAGCTGTCCCAGCCTTACCTCCTAAACAGTAAAAGCCTAGGGCAACAGCCTTGCTTCCCTTTTGACCTTTGGCCTGGCTAGTGCCTTCTGTGATCCCCCTGTTAAGTCCCCTATGCCTAAATAATAAGGTAAAGTTCCTTTCGTTCCTCTTGTTGAGTGCATGGTGTCATTAGTCTCCACATCTGAAGGAATTTTAGGTCGGGATTGAACCTACCCTCTACAGTTCTGTTCAGTTCAGTTGCTCAGTTGTGTCCAACTCTTTGTGACCCCATGAATCGCAGCACGCCAGGCCTCCCTGTCCATCGCCAACTCCTGGAGTTCACTCAGACTCACGTCCATTGAGTCAGTGATGCCATCCAGCCATCTCATCCTCTGTCATCCCCTTCTCCACCTTCCCCCAATCCCTGCCAGCATCAGAATCTTTTCCAATGAGTCAACTCTTTGCATGAGGTGGCCAAAGTACTGGAGTTTCAGCTTCAGCATCATTCCCTCCAAAGAAATCCCAGGGCTGATCTTCAGAATGGACTAGTGGGATCTCCTTGCAGTCCAAGGGACTCTCAAGAGTCTTCTCCAACACCACAGTTCAAAAGCATCGATTCTTCAGTGCTCAGCTTTCTTCACAGTCCAACTCTCACATCCATACATGACCACTGGTAAAACCATAGCCTTGACTAGACGGACCTTAGTTGACAAAGAAATGTCTCCGCTTTTGAATATGCTATCTAGGTTGATCATAACTTTCCTTCCAAGGAGTAAGCATCTTTTAATTTCATGGCTGCAGTCACCATCTGCAGTGATTTTGGAGCCCCCCAAAATAAAATCTGGCACTGTTTCCACTGTTTCCCCATCTATTCCCCATGAAGTGATGGGACCATATGCGATGATCTTCGTTTTCTGAATTTTGAGCTTTAAGTCAACTTTTTCACTCTCCTCTTTCACTTTCATCAAGAGGCTTTTTAGTTCCTCTTCACTTTCTGCCATAATGGTGGTATTATCTGTATATCTGAGGTTATTGATTTTTCTTCCGGCATTCTTAATTCCAGCTTGTGCTTCTTCCAGCCCAATGTTTCTCATGATGTACTCTTCATAGAAGTTAAATAAGCAGGGTGACAATATACAGCCTTGAC
>SJYX01000646.1:25686-97790 GCA_006410675.1 Oreotragus oreotragus | reverse complement strand
TGGGGCATAGACTTGGATAACTGTGATATTGAATGGTTTGCCTTGGAAACGAACAGAGATCATTCTGTTGTTTTTGAGATTGCATCCAAGTACTGCATTTCGGACTCTTTTGTTGACCATGATGGCTACTCCATTTCTTCTGAGGGATTCCTGCCCGCAGTAGTAGATATAATGGTCATCTGAGTTAAATTCACCCATTCCAGTCCATTTTAGTTCGCTGGTTCCTAGAATGTCGACGTTCACCCTTGCCATCTCTTGTTTGACCACTTCCAATTTGCTTTGATTCATGGACCTGACATTCCAGGTTCCTATGCAATATTGTTCTTTACAGCATTGGATCTTGCTTCTATCACCAGTCATATGCACAAACTCAAACTGCACCAATAAAACATCTATATTTTTACTCCAGCCCACATGTCTTTTAATATCCCTAAATCCTCTTGAATGCTTTTCTGATTTTCACTGCCTTCCCCTTTTTGGATCCCTAACTATTAGAGATTTTCACCTTCCCTCACTCATAACATTAAGCATCTTGCTACAGTATACAGATTATTATAAAGTTTGGTAGAATAATTTAATATTTTGAAAAATAGATATCTTTGTATAGACCTTGCTCATATTCTTTTCTGTTGGAGCCAAGTTTCCATTTGCCAAAATAAATATATATATATAAACTACAAATGTATATATTATCACTCAGCTGTGTCCTGTTCTCTTTGACCCCACGACTCCTCTGTCCATGAAATTCTCCAGGATAGAATACTGGAGTTGATAGCCATTCCCTTCTCCAGGGGACATTCCCAAGTGAACCTGGTTTTCCTACATTAAAGGCAGATTCTTTACTGTCTGAATCACCAGAGATGACCATATAAATATACAAATATTTAGAAATGAATTATTGCCTCTTGTAAAGAAAAAACTCATGCATATATGGACATCTTGAAAAATTTGCTTGTAATTAATAATAATTTATGCTCAAGTGAAATTTTAGCAGAAACTTAATGACTCAGGAATTTTTAAGTAAGTGACCAAATAGTTAGATAAAACTAAGAAAATAAAAATTTTATTCTGCATTAGGCACTCCTGACAAAATATGTTTCATTAGAAGGAAATGCTGAGAAATATTTTATAAAGTGCATTAGACACTAAATTACCTTTATAATTATATAATGACCTTTACTTTCTTCATTGAAAGAATGATTAGTAGCAATGTCTAGCAAAATATATTTGATAAAAATATACTACTTTAATACTCTTAAAATAATGTAAATTATGAATATATGTTCTAATTGATTCAATGCCAAAATTATATTGAGAAAGAAACCATTTTATGTAGAAATTGATTCCTATTTAGAAAGTGGAAATTGCATATTACTAATTTAAATTAATATGAAAAGCTTATGAAACATGATTTTTTCTTTGAAATGTTATATTTCTTTGAGTAACCCCTTAATTGTTAGTTAAATGAAAGCTCCAGGAAAGGTATTACCAAAAAGTATTCTGACATTTAAAGAATGAGAATTCTCATAGTCATTTAATAGTGCACGTTTTCTTAAATACTTTAAAAATTCTACTTCTGTGATCATTATTACTGATTTTTTTAATGTCAGTAAAATTATATTTTTAAATTAAGATTTGAACTTGAAAGGATAAATAGAATTTATTAAAAAATATAAAGAATTTGTGAAAATTTCTCATAATGTACCTTTTTTTTTCAAGTTGCAAATTTTATTTTATTTTTTTAAGTTTTAAAAATCTTGATTATTGTACATACATGTTTTTCTCAGAATGCATACATTAAGACAGAACTCAGCAAAAGAATCCCACATTAATGACCTGTTCTCAAATCAGAGGACTATAGTACTGCCAATTATTACCTTAGTGATGGTTAACAAGGTAGGTTATGAGAAAAAGGCAAGTCATTTATATTAGTGGTGGATAAAATATACCAGAACAGAACCTTTCCTCTCCTTAGTCTGATGCATGAGATGTCAGTACTCTATAACTGATATGATAGTTTGAATTATATATTTCTGTGATAAGAATTACATATTTCAACAGCTTAAAATCAGTTTAATATATATCATTTCTCAGTTAATCATATTGAATGTTAAAAGTTACGGATATTACTGTGAAGTATGCAAAGCTTTGAAGTCTTGAAGTGAAGTAGTCAAATTCTTTCTAAAGTAATTCAGGAATAGCAGTTTTATTGACTGTATACTTTAATTCTTAAAATAACACAATTGCTCATTTGGCTTTTAAATAGTTTGTCTCCTAAAGCTACATAGAAATAATTCTTCAAAGATAAGTAAATTAAAAAATGTACTGCTTTCAGAAAAGTATACTTACATGCTATGAAGAAAAAATAGTTGATTTTATGTCTCCATATATTATGTAAAAACTTAGAAATTAGATAATGTTGACCATTTCTATTTTAACTGCATAATTAGAATGTTCATGAAAACTTTTACAGAGCTGTTATTTACCAAGTCAATTTTATAGTTAGATGTTGTATTTCACATGTATTGCAATTAACTTTATTATCAGTCTGACACAATCAAATTATATACAGGTAGCTATTAGATAGTTCATGAAAGATATACTGACATAAATATTAAGAAAGGCAAAAAAAAAGAAAAATCTAAGCTTTTACTTCTTGCAAAAATACTAGTCATTAATTTTGAATGAGATTTTGTTATACAAACTCATCTTAATATCAGCCTAAGCAAAATATCACAAATGAGGATATTATAGTAAAAAACAATTAAATAATTATCTTTGTGATCCTTTCTACTTTGGTATTTTTAGCTTTTGGACGTGTTTGCCATTTTCAAGTATCTATTTGATTTTTAAATTATATACCTTTTGTAGTATGTGAAATGTTATTCTTCAGCTGGGCAAATAACTGTTCTTTTGAAAAGCAACAAAAATATAAACTGCTCATAATAATAATGAGCCTGATTGCCTAAGAATGAATCTTTCATGAGTGCTAATCAAAAACTTCAAAAAAAGAACCCATGTGTAATGAAAATGCAATTGTCCTTGGTTGATTTTGAAGATGTATTTTAAACAAATTGCTTTTTTAGTTAGAAGCCCAAGTTCCCTTTCTCTCTTCAAACTATGGTTACGGCAATTCAGAAAGGGTTGTGAGGTTTGAAACTGTGTTGAAATTTCACCACTCTATCAGTTTTCATGAGAAATTGCATGCTATGAGAATGATGTGTTCTTAAATGTACTTAACTATTTAACTTTAATGTTCTTTGAATATTAAAAATAAATACAAAAAATCTATAGAATAATTTGGGCATTATCTTTTTATTTGAAATCCTTTCCCTTAAAATCTGTTTATTGAATAAAGCATTTTCACTTAACTTTCCATAGAGACTATTTCAAAATGGAATATTGATTTTTTTTTCCTGCAATCTGGGGTTTCAGGTTGTTTTTTATTCTACACAGTTAGTGTAATAATTAGTGAAGAATTAGAAAATTAATACAATGAATAAAATGCTGCAATATGATATATGATAAATTGTTTCTTCATTGTTGGAATACTTATAGTTTATATGCAACATTCTTCTACGTAATTTTAAATATTTATTGGCTATACATGGTTCAGGAAATTTGATAGATTGAAACTTCCTTGCTAAGCTGGCATCATGATTTCCTTGATGAGCAGGCCTTCGCTAACCGCTTGAGTTGCACTTGAATGGTTCATTTCTTAACATCAGCAGAAACTCTTGGCTGAAATACTGCCATAGAGTCAGGCAAGGTCATCTGTAAGTATAAGTGCTGAGGGACTAAGTAACAGATGCTTAAACAAAATGTGCATGAACACTTATAATGTGAATATAGCAACAGAGAGAAGTTATTGGTAAACTGTGGGCTTCCCTGCTGGCTCAGACAGTAAAGAATCTGCCTACAGTGTGGGAGACTTAGGGAAGGGTCCCTGAGTTGGGAAGATCACCTGGAAGAGGGCATGTCAGCCCACTCCAAGTATTTTTGCCTGGATCATTCCATGAACAGAAGAGCCTGGTGGGCTCCAGTGCATGGGGTTGCAAAGAGTCGGACATGACTGAATGACTAAACAGAGCACATGAGTTTTTTAACTGAAGTATTATTAGTGTGCATTATTGTATATTAGAGGTGTCCAATACAGTGATTCACAATTTTTAAGGGTTATAATCCATTTCTAATTATAAAATATTGAGTGCAGTTCCTGTGTTGTACTACATATGCTTGTAGATTATTTTATACATAGTAGCTTGTACATGTTAATTCCCTGCTGCTGCTGCTAAGTCACTTCAGTTGTGTCCGACTCTGTGTGACCCCATAGACGGCAGCCCACCAGGCTCCCCCATCCCTGGGATTCTCCAGGCAAGAATACTGGAGTGGGTTGTCATTTCCTTCTCCAATGCATGAAAGAGAAAAGTGAAAGTGAAGTCGCTCAGTCTGTCTGACTGTTAGAGACCCCATGGACTGCAGCCCACCAGGCTACTCCATCCATTGGATTTTCCAGGCAAGAGTACGGGGGTGGGGTGCCATTGCTTTCCCCGACCCTATATTATCCCTCTCCCTCTTCCTTCTCCCCACTGTAACCCACTAGTTTGTTCTCTTTATCTGTGAGTCTGTTTCCTTTTGATTATTATTTTCATTTTATTTTATTATTTTTTTAATTTGTTAGTCAAATTTTTTCCCTTGTGCATGTAAATTATGCAATATTTGTCTTTCTCTGACATTCTTCACAATGTATAATATCTTCAAGGTCCTTTCATGTTGCTGAAAATAGAAAAATTTTATTCATTTTTATGGCTGAGTAGCATTTTATTGTGTGTGTGTTAGTGTATACACATATCAATCTCTCTCTCTACAAATATATATATATTTATAAATATATATCACATCTTCTTTATTCATTAATCGGTTGGTGGACACTTAGAGTGTCTACATTTTGTAATAATGTAAATAATGCTATGATCATTGAGGTATATGTATCTTTTTGAAAGTGTTTTTGCCTTTTTTTACGTGTATATACCCAGTTCTATTGTTAGCTTTTTTGAGAAACTGCTATACTATTTTCCACAGTGACTATGTAAGTTCACATTCCCACCAACAACATATGAGGGTTCCCCTTTCTTCACACTCTCACCAATATCTGTTATGTGGTTCTTTTTGATGATAGGCATTCTGGCAGATTTGAGGTGATATCTAATTTTATTGTTGATTTGCTTTTCTCTGATGATTAGTGAGGGCTTCCCTGATAGCTTAGTTGGTAAAGAATCTTCCTGCAATGCAAGAGACCCCAGTTTGATTCCCGGGTTGGGAAGATCTGGGGGAGAAGGGATAGGCTACCCACTGCAGTATCCTTGGGCTTCCCTCGTGGCTCAGCTGGTAAAGAATCTGCCTGCAATGCGGGAAACCTGGGTTTGATCCTTGGGTTCAGAAGATCCCCTGGAAAAGGAAAGGCTACCCACCCCAGTATTCTGGCCTGGAGAATTCCATGGACTGTATAGTCCATGGGGTCACAAAGAGTTGGACATGAATGAGCAACTTTCACATGATTAGTGATGTCGAGCCTGTTTTCATGTGTCTGTTTTCCTGTGGTTCAGACGATGAAGAATCTGTCTGCAGTGCACTAGGCCTGGGTTTGATCCCTGGGTCAGGAAGAGACCTTGGCAAAGAGAATGGCAACCCAATCCAGTATTCTTGCCTGGAGAATTCCCTGGACAGGGGAGCCTTGTGGACTGCATTCTATGAGATCTCAAAGAGTCAGACATGACTGAGTAACTGACACTTTCACTTTGGCCATTTGCAATCCCTGTTAAGATCTCAATAACAATTTGCACAGAATCAGGATCAATATCTTTTAGATTTGTATAGAAAGACAAAGGGACTTCCCTGGTGGTGCAGAGGTTAAGAATTTGCCTGCCTATGCACGAGGCATGGGTTTGATCCCTGGTCCAGGAAGACTTCACAAAGCGTGGGGCAACGAAGGCCTTGTGCCACAGCTACTGAGCACATGCCCTGCACCAAGAAGGAAACACATATTTAGAAAATGGTTTCTCAGTGTTATAACTGTTTTGCTATATATTTATTCAGCATACCTAATTTGACTATACAAACTATCACGTTTTTTTTCTTCCACAGCTATATTTTAAGTTATGATCATATTGGCAATATTTCAGATCCTTCATGATTCTTCTTTCCTGGCAAATTAAATACATACTTAGTCTGAAAGTCACGATCCTCCACAGTATAACCAAGTCTTTGTTCTTAGGCATCTCACTCTTTTCTCTCACATCTGTCATCATCAGGGAAAAGCTGATTATTATTGTTTTTCAAATGTATATAAGCATAGTTGCTGTTGAGTCAGGCAGTCTTGTGTCTAAGATTGGGTATCATTTCTTATAAGATGCACAGTTTTAGGTAAAATATGTGACTATGTCCAAAATTTTTTAAATTAAACAAGATCTACTATTCCATTCCCAGGCTATTGGAATTTTACTCTATTTCTATCTTCTTGACTTATACCTTTTCTTATACAGTCAAATTACTAATGAAGTTATCATTAACTAAATTACCATGTTAATATTCTCCTCTTAGGTCCAAAAGCACTTTTAAAAATAAATCATATAACAATCTATAGTATAAATAAAAAACAACAACAGCAACAAACTTAACCTTTATCTGGTTTTTCAAATGGAATATATGCTTAAACTGACATAAAATTAGTTGTAAAGAAACATTCGTCTCTGCATATTTTTTAAATATATTGGTTTTCTGAATCTAACTGAAAACTGTTTGAATGCAAAAATACAATATTAGTTTTGAATCATTCCTTCTAAAAATTATTTTTAATCTACTTTTCTGTTGTCAATTGTTTATGCTTTTGAAAACTTCCCATTATAGTCTTGTAAATAACACTTAAGTGTAATTCTAAATGTTATTTTGTATTATTAGGATCACCTAAATGAGACCACAGATGCACCTAAAGCAAGTTATTTGTGCTAATATGTACTAATGAACTCATCTGCTGCCCTGTGCTGTAATCCGATTTCTCCATCATTGTCTTCTTTCCTGCCCCTGGCTTCTTATCTCTGCCTTTCATTGTTCCTGCTGTCTGGCAGCAGTATTGAAACTACGGTTTGAGATAAAAGATGATGAGGGAAGAAAAAAGGCAGTGATTTTGAATTGTGGAAATAGATGTAGATAAGGGTAAGCATGGAACTAATTAAATCATTTTGTCTTCTGGAGGCCTAAAGTTGCAACGCTTAGTTTAGTATCTGCGTTGAATGACTTGTATATATTTGGCATCAGAGAACAATGATGGCCTTAGACTTAGCCACTTGGACGGCATTTATTTAGATCTTATATATGAGCTCTGGTACTAGAATACTCTGGGGATGAAAACTGGATTAAGACCCAGTCTATCCTCAAAAAGAGAGAGGACAGTTAACATGCACTGCATCAGTACCTACAGTCAGGCTTTGTTGCCTATTTAAGAAGCTTAAAATTTACTGTCAGAAAAAAATGTTAATACTTTTTAAAAAAGTGAATAAGAACAGGGATAAAGGAGTAATTAATGAAAGCGGACTAAGGAGTTTAAATTTAGAACCAAATTGAAATTTGATGTTAAAGTAAGAAAGAGGTCTGCCAAGGTGAAATTGCTATAACATTCCCTGATATCTGGGGCATGGGATCCATGCCAAGTTAAGCAAACACATAAACAGCTCAAAAATGCAGGACTCCTTCCCTTCTTGACTTTTCCCGTCTTGGCCCTGCCCCCTTCATTTTAAGTTTGTATATTTAATTAACTTTGCCTCTGCTACTGGACAAATTTGATGTGTGGTAGAGATTTCTCTGTGTCCTGTCTCTGCTACTTTCCAGCACTGGGACTTTTGAAAAAGAACCTGAACTACCTAGACCTTCCTTCCTCTTCCCTAAAATGATATATAGACATCAGTTTCTTGTGGATTCAGTGAAGGCTAAACTAGCTACTTATGTAAAGTGTTCAAAATAGCACTGGATAGCATACTCTAAAGAAATATTGGCATTTATTATAATATATAATTTTTGAAAATGCATTTTTCTTCTTCACAGCTATCTTAGATTTTGGCCCCTCAAAAATGAAATACAGTAATTAGCTATAAAAATGTTACAAAGTAATAAAAAAAATTATTCATTTCAATTTGTATCTCAAGAGACCTTGTAGAGGTCCACTTATCCATATTTTGCTTGGCATTAGGAGGTTCTAGGGATTCTTACTTTTTGATATAGGAACTCAGTCACATATTTTAGTTGTCAAATAAATTATAGTACACTATTGATCTTGTATGGATTCCTTTCTGAAAGGTGTATTTTTCTGTGTATTTTAAATTTTCTTTATTTAAAATTTTATTGCTAAGTATCTGTTGTCTTCCTTTCTACCACCCTCTAAGTTCATCTTAAATTTCCTTTTTACTTAGGAAAAATTCCATAATGAAATAGACAAGCAGTGTGATGATATTTTAAATGTCAAAAACAGTATTAAGAGGATAGGACTCAAACTGTGATCTGATAATTGACAGCATCAGTGTCACCTGGAAACTTCTTGAATATTGAAATTCTTGGGTCACATCTCAGACATTGTGAACCAGCATCTCTGAGGATAAGGCCCAGGAATCTGTCTTTTGTCAACTATCCAGGTAATTCTCAAGCACAAGAAAGTCAGAAAAGAATTTATCTAACAGAAGCCACTAATAAAATGTAAGAGATTCATTTTTCTTTACATGAGAATCCAAACTCCTGTAGAGTAAGTATCTAACACATGTATACTTAGTTTACTAGATATTCCTGGAATGTAATATTTTTGGAATTCAAAGCTAGACTTACTCATCTATTTATTAACTTGGTATTTCTCAAAGTATGATTGGAGAATTACCCATGTGTCAGATCTGGTCAAAGAGAGTGTTGAAAATGTGATCCCTGGGTCCAGCTTATACCACTGAAGAAACTGAATCTTTATGAATAGAAAACAGAAATCTGCATTTTAAACAATTTTCAGTAGTATTTTTAGAAACACTAAAATAGGAAGAAAAATTGACTGCTGTTGGTGACTTAGTGGTTTTGTTCAGTTCAGTTCAGTTCAGTTCAGTCGATCAGTCATGTCCTACTCTGTGACCCTGTGAATTGCAGCACGCCAGGCCTCCCTGTCCATCGCCAACTCCCAGAGTTCACTCAGACTCATGTCCATCTTGGTAAATGGCAGGGCTAGGATTCAGATTCAGACAATAGCCTCCTGTTACATGCCCTGACAATCACTGAACTAAAACATCTCCTTACAGATAGCCTTTTGATGTAAAGGATATAAAAAGCCAACACCAGAAAGCCTAGCCTGGGACCTGGAGTTGGCCTTTATTTGGGGCTGCTCTGGGCCTTCTTGCGGCATGGGCTTTTCTCTAGTTGTGGCAAATGGAGGCTACTCTCTAGTTGCAGTGCAAAGGCTTTTCACTGTGGTGCCCTTATCAACTCATTTACTTCCACAGGTCTAAACTCTAGTTGGGTCAACTATTTTATTTTGCTCAGGGAGAACACTATAAGTAGACATTCTTGGGGCTTTTAGCTACTAAGGAATCCCAGATCTTTAATGCATTCTCAAATAGTACATTTTGAGTGTGGAATGTACAATCCACATTTAGTACAATCTAGTACAATCTCAGTGTGGAAAGTTACACACTCAACATGACTCTTGCCTTTCCTCTCCTGAGGGAAACCTTTGATTCAGTTCAGTCGCTCAGTCATGTCTGACTCTTTGCGACCCCATGAATCGCAGCACGCCAGGCCTGCCTGTCCATCACCAACTCTCAGAGTTCACTCAGACTCACGTCCATCGAGTCTGTGATGCCATCCAGCCATCTCATCATCGGTCGTCCCCTTCTCCTCCTGCCCTCAATCCCTCCCAGCATCAGAGTCTTTTCCAATGAGTCAACTCTTCACATGAGGTGGCCAAAGTACTGGAGTTTCAGCTTTAGCATCATTCCTTCCAAAGAAATCCCAGGGCTGATCTCCTTCAGAATGGACTAGTTGGATCTCCTTGCAGTCCAAGGGACTCTCAAGAGTCTTCTCCAACACCACAGTTCAAAAGCATCAATTCTTCGACACTCAGCCTTCTTCACAGTCCAACTCTCACATCCGTACATGACGACTGGAAAAACCATAGCCTTGACTAGACGGACCTTAGTTGGCAAAGCAACGTCTCTGCTTTTGAATATGCTATCTAGGTTGGTTATAACTTATCTTCCAAGGACTAACCGTCTTTTAATTTCATGGCTGCAGTCACCATCTGCAGTGATTTTTGAGCCCCCCAAAATAAAGTCTGACACTGTTTCCACTGTTTCCCCATCTGGATTTAGAATTATTCTCCACACAATTTATTTGCTTAAAAAGTTTATAACACACAGCTCTAGGTGTTGGGGAGCCAATGAATTGTGAAATTTGCTTTTTAGATCATTTCAGCTACAGCAATGAAGATGAAAGATGAATTTAAGAGGTGCATGACTGAAGCCTGGGGGATGAGAGGCCATTATAACAGACAAGGGGAAAGACTAAAAAGAAGAATGCAGGCAAGGGCAGCAAGCAATCAGAGGAGGGGGAAGGTTTTTTTAAATTTAGGAAGTCAAGAGGTAAAACTTGGTAATTTCACTGATTATCCTCCATTTGCTACAGAACCATTTTCTACCTTTCTTTGTCCTTCTCTGTGCCCTGGAGGGTGACTGACTCTCTGGACTGTGTCATCTAAGATTCTATACTAGCTCGCTTTGGATTGGGTTCTGCTAGTAGGAGGCATCACTAAGAGATTGGTAGGTAGGGGGAGAAAAAGGTCAGGGAATTCTCTCCTCTGCTGATGGCAATACTTCTGGCTAGGTGGCCTCTGTTCCATACTTACAACTCTTTCTGGGTTCGGGTGATGTAGTCCTCTCCTTCTGCTTCTTCAGGACGAAGGATGGCAGTAGCTGCCAGGTGTTGCTGGTCTCTGGACACCTCACAAGCTTTGCTGATTCCCTGAACCTCCCTGACCTCTGTCAACAGTCCTTTGATTAAACTCTCTTTAATTGATAAGCCCTCTGAGTTTGCTCCTGCTGGGACCTGACTAGTCATGATTGATGGGGAAGAGGGAGAGGAGTGCAAAGAGTTGAGGTGACTCCCAGGTTTAGATTTTTTCCTCTAAGTGGATTTTTAGCATTTTTCTGAATGCTTTGTCAGGACATGCTCTATTCAGATTACTTGGAATCCATCTCTGGCACCAACATTTTGGTTTATTTTCAGCAGGAGACTCAGGCAGATTCTGCAGAACCAAGCATGGCTGATACATGGATTTTCTCTTTCACTGCCTCTGAACAATGTTGTCACACTACTATAGGCCCCCGTACACTCAGATTTTCAACTCAGCATTGGTTTTGCCATTGCTAGTTTTACATCTAACTTTGAGTTCTAGATTTTGAAATGTACAGGGAGCAATTAGAAAGGGTTATGTAAAACAACAGCAACAAGAATCCTAATTACAGTAAAACCTTTTTTAAAAATGGAAGAAACTGGGAATATTTAGTGAGAATCCATTAATGCAAATTTTAATAGCCAAGCAGTTGTGCTATGGCTGAAGTGTTTCATTGATTTAATTATAAAATTTTCCCTCCAACAAATAATTCAATATGATGAACATTTTGTCTTTCATCATACAACATCACTTCAACTCCAAAGAATTTAGTTGGCTCTTCACAATTCTTGTTAAGGCATAAACAAATTATTTCCCACTCCCTAAATTGCCTTTATGCCTATACTGCCTACACCACGTACTTCAAACACACCAGCAACCCTATAGAAGCCTTCCCCAAGGAATGGGAGAGTGAGATGAACTGGGAGAGTGAGATGAACTGGGAGAGTAAGACTGACATCTATACACTGCTGCTGCTGCTACCACTAAGTCGCTTCAGTGTCGTGTCCGACTCTGTGCGATCCCATAGACAGCAGCCCACCAGGCTCCGCCATCCCTGGGATTCTCCAGGCAAGAACGCTGGAGTGGGTTGCCATTTCCTTCTCCAATGCATGAAAGTGAAAAGTGAAAGTGAAGTCGCTCAGTCGTGTCCGACTCTTAGCGACCCCATGGACTGCCGCCCACCAGGCTCCTCTGTCCATGGGATTTTCCAGGCAAGAGTACTGGAGTGAGGTGCCATTGTCTTCTCCGATCTATACACTACCATATGTAAAACAAATAGCTTACGGGAAGCCAGTGCACAGTACAAGAAGCTCAGTTCGGTGCCCTGTCTCAGAGGTGTGGGATGGTGGTGGTTGGGAGGGAGGTTCAAGAGGGAACGGATATATGTATATATATATAGTTGATTCACTTCGGTGTACAGCAGAAACTAACACAACATTGTAAAGCAATTATGCTCCGAATTAAAAAAAGAAGACAACCTACCCCATACCCTGCATTCCTGGTATGCACATTAGCCTCTCCAGGGAGCTCTTAAAAAGACTCATTCCCAGACTCCACTCCAGGCCAATTAAATCAGCATCTTTGGAAATGAGGCCCAGGTGTGGAATTGTTTAAAAGCTGCCAAAATGACCCTAAAATGTGCAGAGCTGATAGCCCACCAGGCTCCCCTATCCCTGGGATTCTCCCGGCAAGAGTACTGGAGTAGGCTTAAAGAAGTGAATGTTTCAATGAAAGGAGTGGTCAGTGGTACTCTAGACTGCTAAGAGGTCAAAGAACTTGAGCACTAAAGTGTAACCATTGAGTTTACAATTATTTATATATTTAATGATCTCTGTGAGAGCTGTTTCAGAGGAAAACAAGTGAAAAAAACCAGACTATACTTGGTTCCTTCATTTAAGGAACTATACTGAACACGCACTGGGTGCTAGAAGTCCACAATCAGGCATAATGCTTGCCCTCAAGGCAGTGGTCTCCTGGGCAGGTTGAATGTGAAGTAGAGAAAGTGAATGTAGACAAGTTCTTTAAAGTTGGTTGAGATAAGAAGGCAAGAAAAGCAGTAGTGATGCTAGGATAGTGGAATTTTTTTAAAGTGAGGAGAAAATAGGTTTTATGTTTGAGAATTAAGGATCTCCTGTCACTTTCATCCAGGCTTTGTGGGTCCCCATTAGACTCTACGCTATTTCTCTATAATTCACACTCGTTCCATTTTTCATATAATTCTTCAAACGGTGCTCTGATAAAGACAGAGAACACAGCTATTTTGTTGGTGGCATCATAAAGGGTAGGTAACTTTTTCCAATGAAGCTGGCATCAAAGAGTGGTATTAGTGAAAGTGGTGCAGGTATGAGTGGATAGGCTTTGGGGCCCCAGATGGCTATATGGTGGATATGAAGTAAGGGTCAGTTTCCTGCTGGTCTCTTCGGGATTAAAGTTCAGGCTCTGAGGTGACCGGAACATGGCGCTGGGCAGAACCCTTGTGCCCATACTCTTGCTCTCAGGCTCTGGCCTTCTCTGGGGCCATAGACTGTCAGAGGCTGATAAACTGGGGCACAAATTAAAGAGCCGGGATGCAAAACTGACTGATAAGTAAGGGGTGGTGATTACTTTAGGAAGAGGGAGGGGAATGCCTCCCAGAAAAGCTTTTGGCTATCTTTGTGAACAGATGAGGGCAGCTGTAGAGGGAAATCAGTAAGTTAAAGGTCACATCCACCACCCATTTTGGCCTTGGGGACATCTGGCTTGCCTGGGGTGACCATACCCCTGATCGGCTCCAGGCCCTGCCTAGAGCCCCCACACGGGAAGTGACCGCAGCACTAAGGCATCCGGAGGCAGACGGCCCAGACCACGGACCGCCCCCTTGCTCCGCCCCTTGGATCTGCAGCCCAGGACTGGAGGGAATTTCCTTTTATGGCCCCAGGCTGTCAGGCAGGCCTAGTTTCCACCCAATTGTGGGGTTTTTTTTGTTGTTGTTTTTTGTGCATTTAACTTTATAAAATAGAGAAGTTCTTGGGAAAAGAAAAAAGTTAGGTACAGCTTTCTAATTAAGTCATTCTCATTTTCTTGTTTTCTGTACCTAGGATTGCTTGAGAAGAATCCTGTCTTATGTGGCAGTATCTGCCTCATGAATAACTTACCCAAAGCATTTCTCCTTTTCATTATAAACCCCTCCAAACCATCATTTTAATTCCATTCGTTTTTTAGATGTTAATTTCAGTATCAGAACCAATCAGTAAACTTGCTTCCTCTTCCATAAACTGTGGCTTTTCTTCTCAAAGCTTCCCTTCCTTCCTATTAACATGCACTGAACAGCTGCTGTCAATTCTCAAGCTTAGTCTAATAGACAAGACAGCCCATTTAACAGATTTTTACAAGCCAGTGTGACAAGTACCTGTGTAGTAAGGCAGTGTACAAGATGTGGTGAAAACAGAAAGAACCAATAGATGTTGCCAAAGGGGTGCAGAGGAAACCAGATGAAGAATGTTACCATTTAATGAGATAGAAAGTGCCTGGGAAGAAAGGCTAGAGGGAGATGAAAACAGTGAATCATATGGAATTGTTGGGCTTTCAGGTAGTGGTTGGTTGGGTTTGAAACTCAGGGGAAGGTCTGGACTGGACAGCTTTGGGAGTTGCTGGCATGAATGAGACTCAAAGTTCTAGAGGTAAGGCTTCCCAGGGAGAGTATGCAGAAAGAATATTAAAGTTTTTCCTGTGTCAAAGCCTTTGCCCCCATCCCACTTCCAAATCAATGACCCTTGCGCCTTCCTCACAGGGACGATCATGGCTTCTCCCCCTTGCACTGGGCCTGCCGAGAAGGCCGATCTGCTGTGGTTGAGATGCTGATCATGCGGGGGGCACGAATCAATGTGATGAACCGTGGGGATGATACCCCTCTGCACCTGGCAGCCAGTCACGGGCATCGTGATATTGTACAGAAGGTATGTATGAACCCCTTGACGCACATGCCTGGAAGACACAGGCTTTATAACATAACGTACAAAGTATGTGTACTCATCTCCCTCCTTCCTTGCATGCCTTAGTACGCTTCTCTCATTTGGGACTGACTGTACCTTCTACTTCTTTCTATTTGGCCACGGGGACCAGCTGCTGCAGTACAAAGCTGACATCAATGCGGTGAATGAGCATGGGAATGTGCCCCTACACTATGCCTGTTTCTGGGGCCAAGATCAGGTGGCAGAGGTGAGTACTCAGGCCCTGAACTCTGGGATGGGTGAGAAGAAGTTTGAGCTTGAGTGGGAGACTCTGGAACCCTCAACCCATTGAGTACTGTCCTGTGTACAACATTCACAAGGTTTCTACTGCATCTGCACTCATGCTCAGTTGGGAATGCCCTCATCACGGCCATCTCTTAATTCCAGGACCTTGTGGCGAATGGGGCCCTTGTCAGCATCTGTAACAAGTATGGAGAGATGCCTGTGGACAAAGCCAAGGCACCCCTGAGAGAGCTGCTCCGAGGTCTGTCCCCACCCACCGCTGTGTCCTCGTCTTGTCCTAGCCTGTCTCTTTCCACACAACAGCCGAGGTCAAGACTTTGTCTTTCTTCCCCAGAGCGGGCAGAGAAGATGGGCCAGAATCTGAACCGTATTCCATACAAGGACACATTCTGGAAGGGGACTACCCGCACTCGGCCCCGTGAGTCAGCTGTGAGGGGAGGGGTGGTGAGAGAATAGTCCTGGACTCCTGGGGCTGGGAAAGAGGGGAGCTGGGTACCTGACCTGCCCACACTCTCAGGAAATGGGACTCTGAACAAACACTCCGGCATTGACTTCAAACAGCTCAACTTCTTGGCGAAGCTCAACGAGAATCACTCTGGAGAGGTAACTCCCCACCCCACCATATTACCTGTTGTGCACCTGTTTTAAGTTTCTCCCCCAGTTAGTGGGCAAGAAAACAGTGGCCTTTGTTAAAGCCTTCTAACCCTTATCTGTCCCTCAGCTATGGAAGGGCCGCTGGCAGGGCAATGACATTGTCGTGAAGATGCTAAAGGTTCGAGACTGGAGTACAAGGAAGAGCAGGGACTTCAATGAGGAGTGTCCTCGGCTCAGGTGGGGCAAGGCCTACACTGGAAGCCTTGATTTCAGGGAGCCGTCAGCACTCAGAGGGAGATCTTTTATGCTGAATCTCAGCCAGGGACATCTCTCCCTCTTCCAGGATCTTCTCACATCCTAATGTGCTCCCAGTGCTTGGTGCCTGTCAGTCTCCACCTGCTCCTCACCCGACCCTCATCACACACTGGATGCCATACGGATCCCTGTACAATGTGCTACATGAAGGCACCAGTGAGTAGGGGGTGCCAAATCTCACTGCAGCAGGGTGTGGGGAAGGAAAGTCTGTGAGCCTCTCCAAATGATTTAACTCTTGCCTTCTCACTTAGATTTCGTTGTGGACCAGAGCCAGGCTGTGAAGTTTGCATTGGACATGGCAAGGGGCATGGCCTTCCTACACACACTAGAGCCCCTCATCCCACGACATGCACTCAACAGCCGTAGTGTAATGGTGAGATCACAACTTCACTCCCGGCCCAAGCCCCAGAGGTCCTTTCCCTAGAATAGGACTTACCTCCTTCCACACAACTATCTTCTCTTCCTCAGATTGATGAGGACATGACTGCTCGAATCAGTATGGCCGACGTCAAGTTCTCCTTCCAGTGCCCCGGGCGCATGTATGCACCTGCCTGGGTGGCTCCTGAAGGTGAGTGATGGCATTATGATGTGAGGCAGAGAAGGGGCAGCTCAGTAGTAATGGAGGGGAACAGAGACAGGACAAGCAGCTGTAACAGATAAGTCCTGTCCCTCCAGCTCTGCAAAAGAAGCCTGAAGACACAAACAGACGCTCAGCAGATATGTGGAGTTTTGCAGTGCTTCTGTGGGAACTGGTGACACGGGAGGTACCCTTTGCTGACCTCTCCAACATGGAAATTGGAATGAAGGTGAGAGCATAACTGGATATACTTGTGGTGGTAGTGACAATTGTAGTGGGGCTGGGCTCCTGCCACATTGATTCAAATATACAGAATCCTGTCCTGAGGGCTAGACGTCTCTCCCCACATGAGACTCAACTTCTGAGACTCACCTTGTTTTTCCTTGTGTTTGCAGGTGGCATTGGAAGGCCTTCGGCCTACCATCCCACCAGGCATTTCCCCCCACGTTTGTAAACTCATGAAGATCTGCATGAATGAAGACCCTGCTAAGCGGCCCAAGTTTGACATGATCGTGCCTATCCTGGAGAAGATGCAGGACAAGTAGAGCTGGAAAGTCCTTATCTGAACTCCAGAGGTGTCAGGACACGGTTAGGGGAGTGCACCTCCCCAAAGCAGCAGGCCTCTGGTTGCCTCCCCTGCCACTAGTCATGGTACTACCCCAGCCATGGGGCCCATCCCCTGCCCCCATCCCTACCACTGTGGCCCCAAAAGGGAATGGGCTCAAAGCTTTGTCACTTGCCACACGGTGTCTCCCAGCATGGGAGGGATCAGCCCTGCCTGTCACAATAAAGTTTATTATGAAAACAGGCTGGTGTGGGGACAAGAGAACAGACAAGTACATTTAGACTGGGTGGCTCAGGTGAAGTAGTGCGGCTTCTTCACATTGATGCCATACTCGCTGAGGGCAGGGGTCAAGTCCTCCATGGTTAGAGTGTACTTGCGGTCCTGAGGGAAGAGGGAAGAGCACCAGCTGAACACAGGAATTCCAGATTTCAATCCCAGGCAGGTGACCCTGAGTAGGTCTTTCACCTCCCCTAAGGCTTAATTTCCCTCAAAGGGGTTTCAGGATAATTTAAGCCTCTGCTGCTGTAGGAGGTAATTACTGAATCAATGAGCCTCCCCTCACACCTTGCTCTTGCCTCGGGAGCTGCCAGAGGCTGTGCCCTTCATTTTGCAGTGCTGTAGGGCATCGTTGGCAATATCTGAGATGAATTTCTGGGCAGCTAGGGAGATGAGCCGAATTCTAGAGAGACAAAAATGGTATGAGAAGGGCATAGACAACAAATTCCACACAAGCACCCAACACTCTAACCTGCCTTGAGTTTACTCACATGCGTGGGTCGGAGGCCTCAAAGCCAGCACGGTTCAGGTAGTAACCAGTCACTGCATCAGGGATCTGAGAAATCAATTAGACGACTGTAAGCGTTAGCCCTGTGTACAGGGGGTAGGGGAAATGGAGGGCAGGCCTGGCTATCAGGAAGCTCCCAGTTTGGGTGGGCACAAGGGAAAAATCACAAAAGCTAAGAAGGGAAATAAACACAAGAGGACGCTGCAAATCCAGATGGTGTGGCAGAAGTTTGCATGACAGCGAGTCATTAGCCTTGTTCAGGCGGGAAGCCCACCGTAGGCGTGTAATCCTCCAGCTGCATCAGGAAGTCCACTAGAGGCGTGCTGGACACCACCGGCTTCACCTCTCCGTTGGCCGCGCTTGGCAGCACGTAAACCCCGTTAGACATGGCCCCCTCCGGGGGCGCCGCGCCGCCCGTCGTCACCGGAGCTGGAGGAAAACCAGCAAACTGAGACACGGAGGTGGGAGGCTCGAGGGTTCCGCTAGGTGTGTCTTACCCTCTGCCCTCACCCGCCGCTGGGTCCAGCCCAAAGCGCGGCCCTCGCCCTCACCCGTCCCGGCCCTCACCCGCCCCGCGCCGCTCGGCAGGCTCCCCGGCCCGCGCCGCCACGGCTCCAGTGCCCCCTGCCGGGGCTCCAGCCCCAGGCCCCCCTGAGGTCCCCGCGGGGCTGGCCTTGTTCTCCGCGGCGGTGCCGGCGGGCAGCGCGGCGGGGGCCGAGACCGCGGGCGCCGGGCCCGGGGCCGAGGCGGCGGAGGCCGGCGCCGCCTCGGGGTCCGCGCCGGAGCCGCTGCAGCTCATCGGGCCGGTGGGAGAGGCGGCGAACAGAGCCGCTTCCGCTTCCGTTCACCTTACGCACACACCAGCAGTGACGTCACACGCCCCACGACTCGTCCCTCCCACGCCACGTTCGCTCCTCCCTCAGGCCGCCTACCTTTATTCCCCGCCCATCCAGCCGCTACGTGACAAAAGCCGGAGGGCGGAGACCAAGTGTTGCGGAACTGCACTAGAGGGGACATTTCGCGTCGGGACCCGCAGTTCTCCAGTGTGGATCCGCTGGGATGGGAACCCCCTCATGTGGGTTTGGGACTTCCCTGGTGGCTCAGATGGTAAAGCGTCTGTCTACAATGCAGGAGACCCTGGTTCGATCCCTGGGTTGGGAAGGTCCCCTGGAGAAGGAAATGGCAATCCACTCCAGGAGTATTGCCTGGAAAATCCCATGGACAGAATAGCCTAGTAGGCTACAGTCCATGGGGTCGCAAAGAGTCGGACACGACTGAGCGATTTCACTTCACTTTTCACCCAGCCTGACGCCTAAAATCCTTGCTTTGAGGCTCATCGCCCCGACACCTCTCGACTGTTGGTCGCCTGCCTGTCTGCATCTTTTCTAAGTTCCTTTATCCAGCCTTTTAAGGGTTTGTAGTGGAGTTGAATAGCCTCTTTCCCCGCCAGCTGCCCAAAGTGAAGGTAACCGGACAGCTGACACAGTGCTGCTGCAGAAGGGCAGAGAGGTACAGTCCACCGTATAGCTGGTGAAGGGTTGGTAGGATTGGTTCCAGGACTCCCCCCAACTCCAGTCCCCAACCCATGTATACCAAAATCCGTGGATGCTCAAGTCCATTATATGAAATGACATAGTATTTGCACTGTATACTCTATATATCATCTCTAGATTGCTTATAATATCCAATGCGATGTAAATAGTTTACTGGTGCATGGTAAATTCGAGTTTCGGTTTTTATAATTGGAATTAGAAAAAAATATATCTTCAGTTCATGGTTGGGTGAATCTGTGGATGGAGAACCCAATACAGAGGGATGGCTGTCTTTCAGTCTTAATAAACAATTTATGTAAAATCACAGCTAGTGAAAGAGTGGGGTTTTCAACACAAAAATTTATTTTTGTCAGTCCTGAGCTAGCGTCTGCAAATAGAGTTAAGTAGGAGAAGGTTCTACTCCTCCAGGCACCAGTGGTCTTGGAAAGGGAGGCAAACAGTTAAACTGGCCATTTCACCAATATATGGGAGTTAAAATACTGGAGGTAGACACAGGGTGTGCAGTGCAAGGGAGGAAGGGAACTAATAGTTGCTGCCTACATCTGTGTGTTAGGCATTCCATTAAGTTTATTCCACTTAATGATTTCCTGAACACTAGAGGCAGGTATCAATATCCTCACTTAACAGATGAGGAAAAAGTCTCCGAGAGTTGAACTTACTTGCCCCAGGCTCTCTCTAGTCTATATCAGAACCAAGAATCTAGGATTTTTCTGTCATACCCACATCAACTAGCTTCAGGGAGCCAAAAGATTCACAAGAGAAGGTGAGCTGAGTCTTGAAAGAATTCTGGACCTCAGCCAGGCACAGGAAGCCAGGGGTAATGTTAGGGCAAAGAGTGTCTTAAGCAACAGTGAATGAAAGTACATGGAGAGGGGTGTGGGGAGACAGGGAAGGATAAACAATTTGTTACTTGGAAACAAATAGCAAGTAAGGAGATAGGTTTGTAGGTCATGATAAAAAGCTTGACCTATATCCAGTAATCTCTGAAGGCTCTTAATTAAGCAGATGACCTCATGAGATTTGCATCTTCCTCTGATTGTTGGTTTTGGGGCTTCCCTTGTGGCTCAGTGGTAAAGAACATGTCTGCCAATGCAAGATACCCATGTTCCATCCCTGGGTCAGGAAGAACCCTGGAGAAGGAAGTGGCAATCCACTGTATTCTTACCTGGGAAGTCCCATGGACAGAGGAGCCTGGTGGATTATAGTCCACGGGGTCGCAAAAGAGTCAGACACAACTGAGTGAATAAACAACTGGCAGAGGGTTTAGGGAAAGGCAGGATGTCAGGACACTTCTTTCAAGGGCCTCAATTCAGAGGAGCGGGAATATGGCTCACAGCTAATGTAGTAGCAGTGGAGCTGGAGAGAAATAGATGAATTCAAGATACACTCTGGAAATATAATTGGAAGAACTTTTGGGTTGATAAAGATGTATTTAAGAGATAGAGTCAGTAGGACTTGTTGACAAGGTGATGATGTGAAGGAAATGGGAAACTTGGATGATACTTTAGGCTTCTGGCTCAGTTGGACGTGTCAAGCATAGTGTCATTTATAAATAAGAAACAAAAGAGAACAGTTGGGGATTGGGAAGAACGGAGATGAAATATTGAGAATTACACATCTTGCTTTTGAGGTATCAATCACTGTCGGATGGAAAGTCCGGTTTAGTGAGATGGTGATGGCTGTGGATGCCAGTCATTGATTTGTTCCAGTGGACAATGAGTCAAGTGAGAAGAGCAAAAGACAAAGGATAGAGCAATGATACTACATGGATTAGGTATGATTAGCATTTACTCAGTTGTACCAATGCAAATCCTGTATGCAGCTCAGACAAAAATAGACTTGTATTGAGAGGACAAAAGGATGGGTGGTGGGGATTTTGAGTGATTGGGACAAGGCAGAATGATCACAAGCTAATAGGAAGTCAGTAATGGCTATAACTGGGCAGGGGGAAATCAATAAACAGCAATATAAGCATGTTATTTAGAGATAACCTAGTGGTAGAGAACATGCCTGCCAATGTAGGAGATTTAAGAGATGCAGGTTCCATCCCTGGGTCAGGGAGATCCCCTGGAGGGCATGGCAACCCACTCCAGAATTCTTACCTGGAGAACCCCAAAGACAAAGGAGCCTGGCAGGCTACAGTCCATGGGGTCACAAAGAGTCGAACACGACTGAAGCGACTTAGCACACACTAAAGAATCATCAGGAACAGTTGAAATGATTGCCTCAAGTAGCAGGAAATGGTGGTAGATATACAAGGGGTGGCTATATTTTTGCAGTAAGACTTAAAGTATTTGACAATGTGCCCCTATACTTTGATAAAATAAAAGCCAAGAGTTATAAAATTTTACAAAAGGATAGAGCAACGAAATACAACAACGTTTAATGATGAAGCAGAGAAAGAGAAGAAGGGAAAAGGGAATGGAGGAGGAAGGAGGAGTGGTCAGAGAAGTTAAGCCCTGGAAGCTAAGAAAGAAGAGGCAGTAGGCTTCTATGACAGAGAGCTCACAAAGCAAAGGTTGGGAGTATTTCTTAGGGAGAAGGAAAGAGTGAAACAGTAAGAGTAGAGGTCTCATGGCAATGAACTGAGGAGTGAGGATGCAGTGGACTAGTGTACACAGACAGTGTAGAAAACACATTGGAAAAGCCTGGTTGAAAAGAAAAGAAAGTGGAGCAGGGGCCCCCGGGGGGTGGGGGTGAGAGTGGCTGTATGCAGGGGATGCTCCCAAATAGTGCTGGTTATGGCACCTGTTGAGGAACCTGGGGCAGGGGGACCTGAGTATGATGGAACAGGTAGGGTTGGGAGTCAAGTCAAGCTCACAGCATTTCTGGGTTAGGGAGATAGGCTATCTGTGGCAGTCAACGGTTTAGGGTTCAGCAGGGCCTCCAACACTGCAGAATAAGGGACCCAGCCACCTGCTGTGGGGCAGAGGACAGGCCTACCCTTCTAGCAGGAGAGGGTCAAGGGTTCATTAGTGTCTTCAGCAGAGCTGGGAAGTTGGGTGTTCCCCAGCCTGTCACAGGATCCCAGCCAGGGCCAGAGCAGAAACCTTGACCCTCCACCTCTTCATCCAGACAGGACTCATGGCAGCCATGGGTTACCTAGGGAGAGGGTGGGCATCAGATCTGGACCTGCTGATATTAACAGACTATAGCCCCTTACCTTGTATTCACATTCCAGAGGCTATCCCACCCCATCAGAATTGCCCTCAAGTTCATCTCAGCACTCAACATACTCTCACGAGTATGAACGTTGTTATTTCATATGAAAATGGCCACAACCCTTCCTTCCATACTCACATCAAAGAGTCCTGCCCCATGCTGCTGGTAGAGTCTTGGGTTGAGGAAACCGAGAGGGGGTAGCCCTCTGAGGATTCTGTGTTCATTTATCAGGGACAGGAGTCCCCCAAACACTGGAGTAGAGGCCTGCAAGGGTGAGTGTGCAAGTAGAGGTTAGGGATTCAGAGTGGTTGGATTTTTTGGGAGGGATGGGTAGGAGGTCTCTGAGGAGTCAGGGGTTCTGGGTGCAAGGGCTGGAAGGCAGGGGTATTCCCTGGGTGGAGGTTTGTAGCCAGACTGATTCTCACCGAGGTACCAGACACCCATGGAATGGGCACATGGTTGCTGACCACCCAGTAGCCATCAGAGAGTGCAGCCACGTCTGGGTAGGCGCGGCCACTGGCATTGAAGTAACTGGATGGTGGCAAGTGGGGACTGGAGCTCAGGTACCGGGTTACAGCTTCCTCCTGAAAGACACTGTTGAGTAAGTACCATCTGCTAAACCGAGGATTCCATCCATCTCTCCTCCACCAACACAAACACACATGTACTTGGTACGAACACACACGTACCTGGTACGAAGGCCGTGGGAACACGTTGCTGAAGCCACCACCACTGATATAGTCAACGACCTCATCTGTGATTCGGAAAGGGTTCTGGAAGGATGTTCCTCCCACTGTGGTGACATAGGGACTGAGGGAAGAAGACAGCACTCAAAATGTAGCAGTTCTAAGACACCTCCAAAATGCATAGGGCTGGGTGAGTGTGGCCTGGGTCTTGCTGGAGGGACTGGGAAAGCATTCTGGTGAAGTATGTACACGGGGAAGACTGAGAGGTTTGTGGCCCTCAAGGCATGGTCTGAGGTGACTGTGCACACATCTCCCTACAAAACATCCACCAAATCTCCCACTAAAATGCCTGGGGACCGAGGAAGCAGAACACTGGGGTCTCTGTCCTACTCAGGAGATTCGGGGCCTCAGACCTCCGGGAAGAAGAGGGGGTGCAGGAACCAGAGCAGAGACTGAAAGTACTGCATGATCACAATCAGAACATGTACAACTGAGTGCTGACCCACAGGAGCACCTGCTGGGGTCAAGGCAAAGGTTCTAGACCATGAGATTACAAGTAAGGGTGGGCTTGGGGGCTTACCTGGAGGCGGGGAAGCTGGGACGGAACTGGTGTCTGCCAGAGACAGACCAACACCCGGCCCCACTGTCACCTGGGAGAGAGACCAGGTTTAGCATTCAGTTTCATTGGTCAGAGCTTGGAATGTAGGTTCAGATGTCAGAGAGGAAATTCACGTGTTAGTTATTACTGCAAGAGGTCAGAGTTGAGATCAGGTGAGTGGTCCATGTTGAATTCAGATTATGAGTTAGAGATCAGGTCCAGGAGTTACTGTGGGGTCAAAGTTCTCATCTTGAGTGGGCATGGGTGGTGGTGGGGTCTAAGTTTAGAGTAGGAGGTCACCTGAGGCAAAGAGCAGGGTAAGACCCCGAGCAGCCGCCTTCATGAGCTCAGTGTTGACCCGCTGCATATAAGTGCTGCTGAGGGAGTCCTCGTCATCGCCGTAGCTCACGGTGTGCACGTATGGCAGAGCTGACTCGTTACTGAGCAGCAGAAGCCACTGCAGGAAAGGCTCCTGTGACTCATGCCGGCCTGGATGTTTTTTGGAGAAGAGGGCACAAGGGCAATCATTTGGGAAGTTGTCAGGATCTCCTTCTAGCTCATGGAATTCCCTTGAAGGTGCAAAGATCACTACTCCCCTCCCAATTCTGTCTCCACCAGTCAGTCCCCTAGGCAGTACCAGGGCTACTGTAGACCCAGGTAGAGATGTTGGCACCAGCACTCATGAGGTACTCCACATCTAGGCTGGCCTCAATCCCGGCCCGGCCCCGGCCCTGTTGTCCAACCACACGGGATACTGATGCCTGGTGTGCAAAGTCCCCACCGAAGAGGCGCATGAACTCAGCCAGGTCTGAATTGTGGAAATACTGCTCCAGGAACTACAAAGGGAGTCAGAGGAGATTCATGGGTCAGAAAACACAGCCTCAAGGGGAGGTCGGGGGATGCTGTCCCAGATCACAGGTTGAGAGCCCAGGGGTTAGAGTCGGAAAGTCAGCCCCAGGCTGGTCAGGCACCTTGAAGAGGCTGCGAGGACGCTGAGACTCCCTGCATGGCTCACCTGAGCACAGGCTTGACTGTTGTTGGTTGTGCCAGAGCCCACATCTTGTGCCGTCAAGTTGTAACGCTTACGGATCACGGATGGGGTCACTCCGAGGTGCAGGCCAACAGTCCCCGGCACCTGTGGCTCAGGGCGTTGCCTCAGAGTTGATGTAGGGGGAAAACGATGCAGCCCCCCCACTGTGGGGAGGAGTCAGGCTTGAGGAAGAGATCTTTTAGACTCCAACCCTCATTTTACCACTGTGATCCCACCCACACTCGCACCCCCTGTGGCACCTAAACTTCTCCCATCCCTGGCTCTGCCCTTCCAACCTCCACCAGCCCCACTGGGTGTTACCAAAGTCCACATGCGGGGCCAGGGCCTTTGGGAGCTGGTAGGGATATGGAGACCTCACAGCATGGGTCTCTGCAGGTCCTCCCACATAGTGATGAAACTCAGCCCCAGACAGCAGCAGCTCTGCCTGTCTGGAGGTAAGAGTTCAGAAAACACAGGTCAGAAAGCATGGAGCAGAGCAGAAGAGGCTGCCTGAGCATCACCGGGTAGTTAGTTGTTATCTTCCCACATATTTTCACCCACAGCACCTGCAAACTCAGCTCCCTCCCCCTGGTAGGGAGACAAATCTCCCTGATGGGGTAATCAGTACCCTCTGTGAGGCAATTATCTCCTCTCACCGGACACTCAGCCAGCAAGTCAGAAAGTCCTGTGTGGTCACTGAGTGGCAGTTCCAGGCTCCAGCTGCCAAAAGCCATTTCTGGACCGTGTGGAGGGTCAATGGTGATGGCCGGACCAGTTCAGCCACATCCTCTAGGGTCAGGTACTTGCCTGCAGGAGTTCAGTAGAATTGCCTTCGTTCATTGCTTTTCCAAATTGCTCTTTTTGGACTTCAATCAGGAGGCACTGGGACTTCCTAGGGAAACTGGAGTAGGGGCTTGAGGGATGGGTGGGAAGCTTCTAGTAAAAAGGCAGGCCATACAGGTGTAGGCTCAACTTGGAGGAATATGGATTTATCCTAAAGGAGAGTAGGTTGCAAATACCGCATGATCATGAAAAACAAATGAGATTAATAGCTTAAAAATGTTCTTTTGGGGGTCAGGGGGCATGCCACACAGCTTGTGGGATCTTATTTCCCCAACTAGTGATAGAATCCAGGCCACAGCAGTGAAAGCACTGAGTCCTAACCACCGGACTGTCAGTGGAATTTAAAAAAAAATGTTCATTTTAAGTTTATTTCCAATAAAGTTTTCAAAACTTTCAGGACCAGTTATAAGATGATATCTAATTTAGCTCAGATCTTCATACTTATGGATTTTAAGCTAAACATGATGGTGAGTCACTGTTCTGCCTGGATCATGCACACACCTCATGGGTGGACCTTAGATTGCCCCTCACACGCTTACCACTCCCACTCCTTCCCCACCACAAGGGGCTTCCTCGGAGGAAGCACACGGTCCAGCTTGACCATTGGAGCAAAACACCGACTCTTGGAGGAGACTGTGAAGTTTAAAGGGAGTGGATTGGAGGGGAAGAGACGGCAGACCAGCGAGGGGGGTGGGCAGCAGTCCAGGTGAGAGAGTAATCAATTGAGTTGGTGGCAACAAGGAACGATGAGAGAGTGGACTGTTTCAGAGCTGGAACTGACAGCTTTAGGGTTTGAGTGGAGGAGTAAATGAGAGTGAATTTAGCAGAGGTTGGAGGTGAAATCTGAGGTAGTGAGCTAAATTTACACGTACTGGATGCCACTTCCCCACTTGTCTGGCAGCTGGTAAGCAGTAGAGTCATAATTTAAATTCAGGCTTGATCACCAAGCCTGTGCTCTTAACCATACCCACTTTCAGTTTTTTAGCCTGATGAACACAGGTGGAAAGTTTTGGAGGGAAGAATGTGAATTAGTTTTGGACAGTCTACTTCCCATTCACTTTTTTATTCAGAAACTCTTCAGTAAGGGTCACTGCCATTCATCTGTCCTATATCAACCCCTCCACAGGTCCCAAGAGCATGCCCTTGACATGACCCGCACTTTTCCCATGCTCAGCCCAGCCCCGTGCCCCTCCACTACATCCCACATCCTGCCCAAGCACCGTAGCGAGGAGAGCCAGGATCCGACACAGCCTGCACCAGCTCGGACAGTCTCTTCACGTTCTGCTGTCTCAGGGCAAACGTAAGACTCAGCTCTTCCTCAGGGTCCGCACGGCCCAGGGACACCCAGCCAGGGGGCAGCCTGCAGGGTCAGGGGTCACACAGCCTTCATTATTAAAATGGGGATGGGAAGGTTCAGTATTAGACCTAGATTTGGGGGAAGATTCGGAAGCAGATTTGAATCACAGGAGATGGATCATCAGATTGAGCCTGGGAACTATGGAGGGGGGTACCAGGAGCTGGTAAGCCAGTGAGGGAGGCTGGAACCAGGATAATAGGTGCAGGACAAGCCATGGGGAAGGGGCGGTCAGCGCTAAGTCAACTCACCTCCTCTGCTGGTCAGGCTCCGGGCTGTAACTGCATTTGCCAGCGACAAAGAGGGCAAAGAGCCCTAGGAGGCTGCAGGGACAGCACATGGGTTTCAGCAGGAACTGGACTGTTGCTGTTCCCACCCTCCAACATAAACTCCCTCCAATGTGATTCCCTTCTCCCGGAGCCCCCCAGTTTCTCACCAGGATCGGGGTCCCATTCTGTCTTTCGACTCGTCCGCTGTCATGTGACAGATCACANTCCTCCTGAAAGACACTGTTGAGTAAGTACCATCTGCTAAACTGAGGATTCCATCCATCTCTCCTCCACCAACACAAACACACATGTACCTGGTACGAACACACACGTACCTGGTACGAAGGCCGTGGGAACACGTTGCTGAAGCCACCACCACTGATATAGTCAACGACCTCATCTGTGATTCGGAAAGGGTTCTGGAAGGATGTTCCTCCCACTGTGGTGACATAGGGACTGAGGGAAGAAGACAGCACTCAAAATGTAGCAGTTCTAAGACACCTCCAAAATGCATAGGGCTGGGTGAGTGTGGCCTGGGTCTTGCTGGAGGGACTGGGAAAGCATTCTGGTGAAGTATGTACACGGGGAAGACTGAGAGGTTTGTGGCCCTCAAGGCATGGTCTGAGGTGACTGTGCACACATCTCCCTACAAAACATCCACCAAATCTCCCACTAAAATGCCTGGGGACCGAGGAAGCAGAACACTGGGGTCTCTGTCCTACTCAGGAGATTCGGGGCCTCAGACCTCCGGGAAGAAGAGGGGGTGCAGGAACCAGAGCAGAGACTGAAAGTACTGCATGATCACAATCAGAACATGTACAACTGAGTGCTGACCCACAGGAGCACCTGCTGGGGTCAAGGCAAAGGTTCTAGACCATGAGATTACAAGTAAGGGTGGGCTTGGGGGCTTACCTGGAGGCGGGGAAGCTGGGACGGAACTGGTGTCTGCCAGAGACAGACCAACACCCGGCCCCACTGTCACCTGGGAGAGAGACCAGGTTTAGCATTCAGTTTCATTGGTCAGAGCTTGGAATGTAGGTTCAGATGTCAGAGAGGAAATTCACGTGTTAGTTATTACTGCAAGAGGTCAGAGTTGAGATCAGGTGAGTGGTCCATGTTGAATTCAGATTATGAGTTAGAGATCAGGTCCAGGAGTTACTGTGGGGTCAAAGTTCTCATCTTGAGTGGGCATGGGTGGTGGTGGGGTCTAAGTTTAGAGTAGGAGGTCACCTGAGGCAAAGAGCAGGGTAAGACCCCGAGCAGCCGCCTTCATGAGCTCAGTGTTGACCCGCTGCATATAAGTGCTGCTGAGGGAGTCCTCGTCATCGCCGTAGCTCACGGTGTGCACGTATGGCAGAGCTGACTCGTTACTGAGCAGCAGAAGCCACTGCAGGAAAGGCTCCTGTGACTCATGCCGGCCTGGATGTTTTTTGGAGAAGAGGGCACAAGGGCAATCATTTGGGAAGTTGTCAGGATCTCCTTCTAGCTCATGGAATTCCCTTGAAGGTGCAAAGATCACTACTCCCCTCCCAATTCTGTCTCCACCAGTCAGTCCCCTAGGCAGTACCAGGGCTACTGTAGACCCAGGTAGAGATGTTGGCACCAGCACTCATGAGGTACTCCACATCTAGGCTGGCCTCAATCCCGGCCCGGCCCCGGCCCTGTTGTCCAACCACACGGGCTACTGATGCCTGGTGTGCAAAGTCCCCACCGAAGAGGCGCATGAACTCAGCCAGGTCTGAATTGTGGAAATACTGCTCCAGGAACTACAAAGGGAGTCAGAGGAGATTCATGGGTCAGAAAACACAGCCTCAAGGGGAGGTCGGGGGATGCTGTCCCAGATCACAGGTTGAGAGCCCAGGGGTTAGAGTCGGAAAGTCAGCCCCAGGCTGGTCAGGCACCTTGAAGAGGCTGCGAGGACGCTGAGGCTCCCTGCATGGCTCACCTGAGCACAGGCTTGACTGTTGTTGGTTGTGCCAGAGCCCACATCTTGTGCCGTCAAGTTGTAACGCTTACGGATCACGGATGGGGTCACTCCGAGGTGCAGGCCAACAGTCCCCGGCACCTGTGGCTCAGGGCGTTGCCTCAGAGTTGATGTAGGGGGAAAACGATGCAGCCCCCCCACTGTGGGGAGGAGTCAGGCTTGAGGAAGAGATCTTTTAGACTCCAACCCTCATTTTACCACTGTGATCCCACCCACACTCGCACCCCCTGTGGCACCTAAACTTCTCCCATCCCTGGCTCTGCCCTTCCAACCTCCACCAGCCCCACTGGGTGTTACCAAAGTCCACATGCGGGGCCAGGGCCTTTGGGAGCTGGTAGGGATATGGAGACCTCACAGCATGGGTCTCTGCAGGTCCTCCCACATAGTGATGAAACTCAGCCCCAGACAGCAGCAGCTCTGCCTGTCTGGAGGTAAGAGTTCAGAAAACACAGGTCAGAAAGCATGGAGCAGAGCAGAAGAGGCTGCCTGAGCATCACCGGGTAGTTAGTTGTTATCTTCCCACATATTTTCACCCACAGCACCTGCAAACTCTCAGCTCCCTCCCCCTGGTAGGGAGACAAATCTCCCTGATGGGGTAATCAGTACCCTCTGTGAGGCAATTATCTCCTCTCACCGGACACTCAGCCAGCAAGTCAGAAAGTCCTGTGTGGTCACTGAGTGGCAGTTCCGGGCTCCAGCTGCCAAAAGCCATTTCTGGACCGTGTGGAGGGTCAATGGTGATGGCCGGACCAGTTCAGCCACATCCTCTAGGGTCAGGTACTTGCCTGCAGGAGTTCAGTAGAATTGCCTTCGTTCATTGCTTTTCCAAATTGCTCTTTTTGGACTTCAATCAGGAGGCACTGGGACTTCCTAGGGAAACTGGAGTAGGGGCTTGAGGGATGGGTGGGAAGCTTCTAGTAAAAAGGCAGGCCATACAGGTGTAGGCTCAACTTGGAGGAATATGGATTTATCCTAAAGGAGAGTAGGTTGCAAATACCGCATGATCATGAAAAACAAATGAGATTAATAGCTTAAAAATGTTCTTTTGGGGGTCAGGGGGCATGCCACACAGCTTGTGGGATCTTATTTCCCCAACCAGTGATAGAATCCAGGCCACAGCAGTGAAAGCACTGAGTCCTAACCACCGGACTGTCAGTGGAATTTAAAAAAAAATGTTCATTTTAAGTTTATTTCCAATAAAGTTTTCAAAACTTTCAGGACCAGTTATAAGATGATATCTAATTTAGCTCAGATCTTCATACTTATGGATTTTAAGCTAAACATGATGGTGAGTCACTGTTCTGCCTGGATCATGCACACACCTCATGGGTGGACCTTAGATTGCCCCTCACACGCTTACCACTCCCACTCCTTCCCCACCACAAGGGGCTTCCTCGGAGGAAGCACACGGTCCAGCTTGACCATTGGAGCAAAACACCGACTCTTGGAGGAGACTGTGAAGTTTAAAGGGAGTGGATTGGAGGGGAAGAGACGGCAGACCAGCGAGGGGGGTGGGCAGCAGTCCAGGTGAGAGAGTAATCAATTGAGTTGGTGGCAACAAGGAACGATGAGAGAGTGGACTGTTTCAGAGCTGGAACTGACAGCTTTAGGGTTTGAGTGGAGGAGTAAATGAGAGTGAATTTAGCAGAGGTTGGAGGTGAAATCTGAGGTAGTGAGCTAAATTTACACGTACTGGATGCCACTTCCCCACTTGTCTGGCAGCTGGTAAGCAGTAGAGTCATAATTTAAATTCAGGCTTGATCACCAAGCCTGTGCTCTTAACCATACCCACTTTCAGTTTTTTAGCCTGATGAACACAGGTGGAAAGTTTTGGAGGGAAGAATGTGAATTAGTTTTGGACAGTCTACTTCCCATTCACTTTTTTATTCAGAAACTCTTCAGTAAGGGTCACTGCCATTCATCTGTCCTATATCAACCCCTCCACAGGTCCCAAGAGCATGCCCTTGACATGACCCGCACTTTTCCCATGCTCAGCCCAGCCCCGTGCCCCTCCACTACATCCCACATCCTGCCCCGCGGTCCCGCCAAGCACCGTAGCGAGGAGAGCCAGGATCCGACACAGCCTGCACCAGCTCGGACAGTCTCTTCACGTTCTGCTGTCTCAGGGCAAACGTAAGACTCAGCTCTTCCTCAGGGTCCGCACGGCCCAGGGACACCCAGCCAGGGGGCAGCCTGCAGGGTCAGGGGTCACACAGCCTTCATTATTAAAATGGGGATGGGAAGGTTCAGTATTAGACCTAGATTTGGGGGAAGATTCGGAAGCAGATTTGAATCACAGGAGATGGATCATCAGATTGAGCCTGGGAACTATGGAGGGGGGTACCAGGAGCTGGTAAGCCAGTGAGGGAGGCTGGAACCAGGATAATAGGTGCAGGACAAGCCATGGGGAAGGGGCGGTCAGCGCTAAGTCAACTCACCTCCTCTGCTGGTCAGGCTCCGGGCTGTAACTGCATTTGCCAGCGACAAAGAGGGCAAAGAGCCCTAGGAGGCTGCAGGGACAGCACATGGGTTTCAGCAGGAACTGGACTGTTGCTGTTCCCACCCTCCAACATAAACTCCCTCCAATGTGATTCCCTTCTCCCGGAGCCCCCCAGTTTCTCACCAGGATCGGGGTCCCATTCTGTCTTTCGACTCGTCCGCTGTCATGTGACAGATCACGTGAACCCTGCAGTCCTCCACCACCACCTCTGCCTAGGAACTAGTGACGTGATGGCTCCGCCCTCAAATGGGTGGTCCTGAATGCTGGAGAAGGGGTGGGGCGGCCACTCAGATGCTCCCTCCGTGGACTGTCAAACACTGGGTGAGCCCAGGCTCACCACAGTGTAGGCGGTGCTTAAGAAAGGGGCTCAGGAGGCCCATAGACCCAGAGATCCAGGTCCTTACAAGATGTATGGTATCAGGAAAGTCACAGCTTCTCGGAGCCTTGGTTTCTTCATGCAGAATACGGAGACTGTTAGGTTAAAAGTGCTCTGCCTCAGCGGATTGCACTGCAAATTTGCAGAGATAAAGCAAACAAACCCCTCGGAGAGCCTCACATGGCAGAAGCTCAACAAATGTGAGCTGTTATTATATATGAGTATATTATAGTATATATAATGACTCCACGAAAAACAAATAAACCACTTGGCTGCTCTTGTATCCACCCCCACCTCTTGAAGACCCTCAAGCCTAGAGTTGGTCATCTCCAAGGTCTCCCCAGCCAGCCAATTCCTCTCTGGATTGCCGCCACAAGCAAGCTCCTGCTGTCTGCCTTCATCTGGCCTCCTGCCCATGTCAGAGGGAAAGGTCGACTGCAGAGATGTGACAGCCTCAGGCCTCGGGTTCCTAGTGCCATCCCCACTGCCCCCACCCTAGACACCCCTATGTTCATCCCACTCTGTGCCTCCTGAGATGTCTACAAGGTGTCAGGAGCCTTTCCATCACTGCCCCGTCCCTATGGGCCCAGAGAACAGATCCGGACACTGGATACAAACTGCAGTTTATTAAGGCTCCAGAGTGAGAATTGGCACTTGATTCTGGGCAGGGGCAGGGGTGTCAGTGGAACCCAAAGGAGCTGGGCCCAAAGTTGCAGGGGCTGCCCCCACTCCCCTACCCCCCAATAAATAAAGTCTCAGCTCCATCTCAGGGTGCTGGCACAGGGCAAGAGGCCCTCACTGAGGGGAACCCCGGGGCTGCTGCCTCCTTCCTCATCTCTCTCCCTGCGTCGGACCTGGCCATAGGTCAGTGCCCAACTGGGCCTCGTGGTACTGGGGCTCTGCCAGGGCTGGGGCAAGACGTGAGACCTGCCCCTACAGGAGGACTCTGGGGCGGGGAGCTGGCCTCCCCCGTGGCCAATCACAGTCCGGCTGCCCGGGCAGGCTCAGATGGGGCCTGCATTGGGGACACTGTGCGCATCCCAGGTCGGGGCCCGGCCCGGGCCACACCTAGATATGGAGCTCGGTGTCGTCTGGTGGCTCCAGGCCAGACTCTGCGCTCAGGGCTGAGGCTGAGGGGCCCTGGGCCACCCCGAACGGTGAGACGACGGGTGAGCGAGCGGCCAGAGGAGACAGTGAAGGTGAGAAGCTGGGGGACATGGCCGCCGAGGACAGGGAGCCTTCGTGGCTGATGGGGGAGCGGTGAGAGGCTGGTGGGAAGACGGCCCGGGTTGCGGCCGTGCTGGCTGGTTTGGGGGGCACAGACTTGGCTCCTGGGTGGGCCACGGCAGTGATGAGGGGCGGTGGGTCAATACGGGGTGCCGGGGGACACGGCCGAGCTTCATCCTTGAGTCGGGCGATCTCTGTGAAGACACTGGCCAGCGGCTGGAACTGAGGGCACCAGCTCAGCAGGTAGTCCCAGTTGTAGCTGCCGCGGAGCTCCTCCTCACCGGCCACGATGGCCGTCAGCGCCCCCGCCACACAGGGCTTGCCATCTGCTGGGAAGCCGTAGTCCCCGGTGGGCGCGGGGCTTAGGCCACAGCCCCCCAGGAAGGTGGTGGCAGTGGCTGGGGGGCCGTCTTCTCGGTACAGAGTGGCTCCTGCACCCGGCAGCAGCAGCCCGGCCTTACGGCCCTTATACCAGGTGTCGGGGGCAGGGGGCTCACAGGAGGTGTCACTCAGTCCGTCTGCATCCTGCTGGATGCCGGAGTCAGGGCCGCGGGCAGCCAGGGAGGAGGCCACGCTGGCCACGCGGGGGAACTCGTTGATCATGCGGATCTCGTCATCTTCCGCAGCCTCTGCTGAGCCTCGGCCGCTTGAGTGTGAAGGGTCCAGGGAGCCACCGCGGGGGTAGGGTCCTCCAGCTCCTGGCCCACCGTAGCTGGGGAGAGTCTGGTGATACAGGTGCTCTGAGGGCGGCGGGCTGGGTGGCTCTCGGCCCAGTTTCTGCAGCGAGCCGCTAGCCAGGGGTGCTGCCTGGGACATTGGGCCAGGCGCCGCCTCAGCTTTGCGGCTCCGGGCCCGCACCAGTCCCAGGACAAGGGCTGCCAGGGCAAGCACCACCACGACTCCCAGAGAGGCTGCCACAGCTCCCACCAAGAGCAGGTTGAGGTCAGGTGCCAGGCCCAGTGCAGTGTGGGTGATGTCCACAGTCACAGGCACTGTGGCACTCCGAGAACCGGGCAGAGGCCCCCTTGCCACCACCTCCAGCCTTAGCTCCCGTGGCGCCTCACGTCGGGTCCGGCCCCCACCCCCGGAGGTGCCTGTTCCGCTGCCTGGTGCCCGGCTGTCCACCCGCAGGTACAGGGCACCTGTAGTCTGGTTGATACCAAAATAGGGGGATGAGGCGGCCAGCGAGTACAGCACCAGGCCGTCAGCACCTCCATCCTCGTCTGTGGCCTGCACGTGACCCAGGCTGTGGCCACGCCGCGCACCTTCTGGCACCTGAAAGTGGAAAGCTGGAGCCAGGAACACTGGGTCATACTCATCCTCACCAGTCACCAGCACCGACACGGTGACTGAAGCGGACAGGTTCCCGGCATCTGTAGCTCCCACCAGCAGCTGGAAGCTGCCAGTGTGCTCGTAGTCAAAGGCCACTCGTGCCCGCAACTCCCCAGTTGAGCTGTTCAGCGCAAACGCCTCACGGCCCTCGGGCCCCGGCCCAGCCTCCAGCAGGCTGTAGTGGAGCCTTCCGAAAGCCCCGGCATCCCCATCAATTGCGTGCAGGGTGGTAACAAGAGTGCCTGGAGGCTGGTTCTCAGCCAGGCTGGTGCTGAGCAAGCTCAGAGGGAAGGCGGGGCCGTGGTCATTCACGTCCTGGACCTCAACGGTCACTGGTGCCAGGGCAAAGTGTGCCCCGGCAGGGTCAGCAGCCTGCACTACAAGCTGATGTCGGGCCTGGGTCTCACAGTCCAAGGGGCGTGCCAGTCGCAGGTCTCCTGAGCTCTCATCCAGCTCAAAGAGCCCCAGGGGGTCGCCTGAGCTGAGGGTGAAGCGCACAAGGCCATGGGGGCCCGGATCAGCGTCGGAGGCCTCCACGTGCAGCAGCTCGGCTCCCACAGGCGTGTCCTCAGGCACCGCCACACGGTAGGCCGCTCGGGTGAAGACAGGTGGGTTGTCGTTGACGTCGAGCACGCTGACAGTGACTGGCACAGCCGAACTTCGAGGTGGCTGCCCCCGGTCAGTTGCCGCCACAGTTAGGTTGTACTGGGTTAGGCTTTCAAAGTCTAGAGGCTCAAGCAACACCAGGCAGCCCAGGGCCCGGGGGCCTAGTCCATCACTCTCCCCAGCCTCCGCCAGCCGGGGTTCCAGCTGGAAGACTCGGCCCCTGTTGCCACTGACAATGTTGTAGTCCACGGCGGCGTGGCTGCGGCTCCCGTCGGCGTCTGTGGCCTCCAGGGTGAGCAGGGTGGAGCCGGGCGGCAGATCCTCAGTCACAGCCACACGGTAGTGTGGCAGCGTGAAGCTTGGGGCATGGTCGTTCTGATCCTGCAGCTGCACATGCACTGTGGCGCGGGCGGCCCGACCTGGCACTCCATGGTCTCGGGCTTCCAGCACCACGTCCACCATGCCTGGCCCTTCATGGCCCAAGGCCACTGTCCCCACTGTTGTGAACAGGGTCCCTGAGATGAAAACAGAATGAAGAGAAATACGCCATCAGCAGAGACCGTGGGTGAGCAGAATGACCCTCCGGGGATGAGGAATTACCCTTGGAAGTCAGATTCCAGGGAGTGGCCTGTGTGCTGGGAGATTATGGAAGCGGCTCCAGGATTCAGAGAATGGCTTCTAGACATGCTGTCAGGACAGTGCTTAAAACAGAGACAAAGGGGGACTTCCCTGGTGGCCCAGTGGATAAGGATCCACCTGCCAATGCAGGAGACACAGAAGGGTTTGATCCTTGGTCCAAGAAGATCCCACATGCTGCGGGCAACCAAAGCCTGTGCGCCACAGCTACTGATCCTGCATGATGCAACTACGGAAGCCTGAGTGCCTGGCGCCCATGCTCCACAATGAAAGAAGCCACCACAGTGAGAAGCCCATGCACTGCAATGAAAAGTAGCCCCTGCCCATTGCCCCTACACAAAAGCCTGCGAGCAATAATGAAGATGCAGCACGCACCCCCCCTCCAAAAAAAAAAAAAGATACGAAAGCGGGAAATGTCCTCCCTAGGTCAGAGATCTAGGAGTCAGGAGTTCAGGCCAGAAATTCTAGGGATGAGGTCAAAATATGCCCCAGCATAGTCAAAGATAAGGGGTAGATGCCAGGAAGGACACACCGTTGTTGGGGTCAATGCTGAAGCCCTCAGCAGGGGAAGCCAGGTGGTAGGAGACGTGACCGTTGGCGCCCGAGTCCCGGTCAGTGGCCGAGACAGAGAGAATGGCACTGCCCGGGGGTGTGTGCTCAAGCAGCATCACCTGAGGTATAAGACAAAAGTTTATGGCTGAGCCTCTCAGCTGCCTTGCTGCTCACTCAGCCTGTGTTCTGCAGCTTGGTCCCAGGAGCTCTGCGCGGCACCCGTTCCAGCTTGGAGCCTTACACCCCTTAATATTCAAGTTGTCCCCCTTGCCCCATTTCTGTGCCCTGAATGCAGAACCTGGACACACTTCTTAGGACCGAGAAGGCTGGTCTGAGATGGGACCTTTATGTCCCCCAAGCCCTGTCCCCAAGTGAGTCCCACACACAGCAGCTCCTTCCAGCTCTCTCACTTCCTTCTGCCATGAGTAGCCCTGGGCCCGGGGCAGGGGCGGGCACTGGCACCTGGTAGAGAGCCTGTGAGAAGGCAGGGGCGTTGTCATTGACATCCTCCACGAGCACCGTGAGGTTGGCCCGGCCCTCGTGAGGCCCGTCGTGTGCCAGGAGCTGTAGGTGGTAGCGGTCGCGCTGCTCAAAATCCAAGGGGCCCGTGAGGGAGAGGCGGCCTCCATAGCGGCCAACACTGAAGGGATCCTGGGGCCCAGAAGGGCTCAGAACATACCACAGCACTGGTCCTGAGTCCACATCATTCCCCGTTACCTGTGCGATCTCCGAGCCCAACAGTGCATCTGCAATACATGGCACGAGTGTGTTTGTTACAGTCGCAGACAGTCCTGGAGCCCCATGGTGGGCAATAATGCCTCCCTACCACCCGTTATACCTCTCACTTGACCCAGTCCTCACCTTCTGACACTCGGAGCTCCCAGGGCTGGGGGATGGTGGGGCGATTGTCATTGGTGTCGATGACCATCACCGTCAGGGTGGCTGAGCCCACTAGGGCTGGGCTTCCTCTGTCTGTGGCCATCAGCACCAGCCTGAACACAGAGCACAGTCAGGGGGTGGGGCCTGGGATAAGTGAGAACCCTGGGCAGGGACAGGAGGGCTCAGGACAGGTGGCAGGGGGGAAGGGGGGAACTCAGGATGTGGCCTAGGGATTGAAGGGGATTTAATGCAGGACTCGAAATTGCATGGACGCAGGAAAGAGTCTCAGGGTCTACAGAGCCAAGCTTCACCGTGTTTCAGCCCATATCTCGCGGTCCAGGATAGCTGTGGTGGTGATAGTGCCCGTGGCTGGGTCTACATGGAACAATCCCCGGGCTGGCTGGGATGCGGCCAGACTGTAGGAGATCTGTCCACTGGGGCCTTGGTCCAGGTCATCTGCTTCCACCTGGTGGGAGTAGGAGGCTGCTGGCACTGGGCTGGTGGCAGACAAAGTCTGCCCAGCCCTGCCCTCATCTTCCTATCACACCCCACACCTGCAGCAGGGGTCCCTCCAAGGGCCTGGACTCTGGCAGGAAGGCCACGTAGTGGGGCTGCAGGAAGCGGGGCGCATTGTCATTGGCATCTTGCAGGGTTAGGGTCAGCACAGAGAAGGCATAGGCTCCTCCACTCTCCGCCTGCAGCACCAGTCGCAGCCGTGGGTTTGCCTCAAAATCCAGCCCCTCTGCTGAGCGGACTGTGATGGCTCCTGGGGGAAGACAGAATGGATCACTGACAGACCTCTTGCTTGCCCTAGCGCCTCTGTCTCTGAGGCCTACCACTGCAGGGCAGCCCCTCCTCAACTGGAGTCTCCTGGGGCCAAAGAGGAGCTCCCCCAGGAAACCTGTCCCCCAGATCCCCCTGCTCCTGCCCCTTACCTGTACTAGGCTGGATGGAGAATGTCCCTTTCTCATTCCCACTGAGAATGCTGTATGTGATGGGTCCACTTGAGCCCCCTGCATGGACAGCCTTGGGGGAGACAACAGGAGTCCCTAAAGAGAGGAGGGCCTTGGTTGAAGTGTGAGCGCTAGACTGAGGGAGTTTGGGGAGCATTTTCAGTGAGCAACCCCAGCCCATCCAGGGATACAAAGCTGGGAGACATGGTTAGGGACTCACCTGGGGGTGCATTCTCACGGAGCATGGCTTCACTACTGGCCCGGGGAAAGCGGGGTCCATGCTCAGACTCCCCTTGCAACCCAACAATGACCACACCAGTGGCAGAGCGAGCTGGACGGCCAAGGTCAGTTGCCACAATGAAGAGGACACGATCTCGGGGGCTCAGAGATACAGGGGAGCGGGACACACGGATTTCACCAGTGTAAGAGTCCACGGTGGTGCCAGGAGGTGGTGTGCCTGCTAGCCGGTACAGGATGGAGGCGTTGGCACCAGCATCACGGTCTTCAGCTCGCAGAGTGGCCAGAGGCAGAGTTGGAGTGCTGAGGACAGGGCCTGGGCGGGGCAGGCGCAGCCTCAGGGGACTGGTGGGGAAGGTGGGCGCATGGTCATTGACATCACGCACTGTGATGGTGACGGGCACTGTGGTGCTTCGGGGCCCAGCAGCTGCACTGTCCACTGCATTCACTGTAAAGGCATAGCTGGGACACTGCTCTCTGTCAAGGGTGGTGGCTGTGCGCAATTCCCCAGAGCTGGGCTCTAGCAGGAAGGCGCCTGCTGCACCTGCACCCAGGTAGTAGGTCACACGACCATTGGCCCCAGCATCAGGGTCATGAGCCTGTAGCTGCAGCAGCAGGGTCCCTGCAGGTGCGTCCTCAGGCACCTCCACAGAGTAGGAGGGCACTGGGAAGGCGGGGGCATGGTCATTGGCATCCAGCACCGTCACTGTCACAAGCAGCGTAGCGCTGAGAGCTGGCTGGCCTCCATCTCGGGCTTCTATCTGCAGCTGGAATGCTGGCTCCACCTCCCGGTCTAGTGGCCTCATGGTGCCAAACTCTCCAGAAGCTAGGTCCAGGACAAAGGCTCCTGAGGGGTCCCCATCTGCAGAGAAGGGCATGCACACAGAAACATACATGTGTCAGCCCATGGGAGAGAGGGTGATTTACAGGCAACGGAGAAGAAAGGGAGAGAGGGAGAGAGAGAGGGAGAAGGGCAGGAGAGGGAAAGTGGAATAAAGGCAGAGAAACACAGAGGGTAAGGAAAGAGACTATAAGATAGTTTTTCTCAAAGTGTGGTCTGGGGGCCCCAAGAATCCCCCTGAGACCCTTTTGGGAGTACATAAGATCAGAACTATTTTCATAGCAATACTAAGACATTATATGACTTTTCCATTCTCATTAACTCACAAATGCAGAGTGGAGTCCAGATGCTACATGACATATGATGATGTTGTAACTTGGATGGTTAATGGAATGTGTGCTTATGTAATGGTGTGATTTCCAGAATATTCTAGGTAGAAAGCTTAAAGCATAAATGTGTTTTCATAGATTCACTCAGCTTTTGTTAGCTTGTGTTCAATCATACTTGCTTTAATCATTGCAACCTCATTATTGTCCAACAGAATGGACAGTAAATCTCCTTGGGCCTGTGCAGAAATACAGCAAGTGGTACGCTTGATCGGCTTGTTTTGCAGTGATATTTAAAAATGTTCTCAGTTTTAATACCAAATGTAGTAAACAATGGTATATGTTTATTATATATTTTATATGTTCAATTAATATATCATATTTCATTACATCAATAAATGGTGATATCATATAAGCCAAAGTTCTTTACAGTTCTTAAAAATTAAGATATAAGGATTTCTCCATCCTACACTGTTGGTGGGAATATAAACTGATACAGCCACTATGGAGAAGAGTATTGAGGTTCCTTTAAAAACTAGAGGTATCATATGATGGTTCAATCCTATTCCTGGGAACATGTCTAGAGAAAAATATAGTTCAAAAGGATACACGCATCCCTCAGTGTTCACTGCAGCACTGTTTACAGTAGCCAAGACATGGAAGCAACCTAAATTTCCATCCACAGATGAATGGGTAGAGAAGATGTGGCACATATATACAATAGAATATTATTCAGTATTAAAAATGAAATAACGCCATTTGCAGCAACATGGATGGATCCAGAGGTTGTCATACTGAGTGAAGAAAGTCAGACAGGGAAGAGAAATATATATCACTTATATGTGGAATCTAAAAAGAAATGATACAAATTTATTTATTTACAAAACAGAAACAGACTCACAGACTTAGAGACCTTAAAGGGGAAGGGTGGGGAGAAGGGATAGTTAGGGAGTTTGCAACTGACATGTACATGCTACTGTATTTAAAATGGATAATCAACAAGGACCAACTGTATAGCACAAGGAACTCTACTCAACACTATGTAATAACCTAAATGGGAAGAGAATTTGAAAAAGAATAGATTACATGTATATGATAACTGCATCACTTTTCTGTACACCTGAAACTATCACAAATGTTATAGTTAATCAACTGTACTCCAATATAAAACAAAAAGTTTAAAAAAATAATGTTAAGTTTCCTGAGATGAAAGGTTTGAGAACTACTCTACAGGGAGAGACAATCAAGAAAGAAAAGATACAGGAAGATAAAAAGAGACAAAGAGGGAGATCAAGTACTGGAGGGGCACAGAAAGAGATGCTTGGAGACCCAGAAACATAAAGAGAAGGAAAAGGGGATCCAGGCACACTGGGTCTGGGACACAGGCCAGCAAGAAGTAGCCCTGGACAAGTAGGTACGGGAAGGTTCTCACCCAGGATGCGGTACTGCAGCTGCCCGTTGGCTCCTACATCCGGGTCAGAGGCCCGCAGCGTGGTAAGGGTCTGGGGGTCCTGGCCCTCAGGCACCTCCAGGGAGAGATGGGCACTCCCAAAGGTTGGGGCATGGTCATTCTCATCCTCCACAGCCACTCGCACTGTGACATGGGTCAAAAGTGGAGGCGAGCCCCCGTCCCGGGCATATACTGTTGGGAAGCAAAGTCAATGAGATTTATCCCACTCCCATGGAGGAATCCACACCACATGTGTTCACCAGGTACACACAAAAATCAGAATATGTCCACCTTTTCACATCCCACAAGTATACAGGCACGCATACATATATGTGGTGGTGTAACAGGAAAGGCACTAAATGAGATAACAAGGGATCTGGGTTCAAGTCCCAGCTCTGCCACTTCCAAGCTGTGTTAGCCTGAGCTAAACTCTGGTACTCAGTATCCATATGCTGTTGCTGCTGCTGCTACTGCTAAGTCGCTTCAGTCATGTTTGACTCTGTGCGACCCCACAGACGGCAGCCCACCAGGCTCCTCCGTCCCTGGTATTTCCCAGGCAAGAACACCAGAGTGGGTTGCCATTTCCTTCTCCAATGCATGGAAGTGAAAAGTGAAAGTGAAGTCGCTCAGGCGTATCCGACTCTTCGAGACCCCATGGACTGCAGCCTACCAGGCTCCTCTGCCCATGGGATTTTCCAGGCAAGAGTACTGGAGTGGGTTGCCATTGCCTTCTCCATATGAGCCTCTGTTAAAAGGCTACAGTGTAATCTGAAGGAATCCTAGAAGGCACAGCTGTGACATTATGTATTTGAGAGTTAGTATAATCACAGTGACGACAGCCTAGAAGTCAGTTCACTTTGTATTCTGACAAACTCCCCCAAAGGATTAAAAACACAAGCTGTGCTGTAAGAGGTAGAAGTTTCCTGAAGGTACTTTGGGGGTCCTGCCCATGTAACACCGGTGTTTGTGCCGCCTCAGGCTTTGGGGAGCCTGTCAGTGTATACCTGTCAGGTTGATCTCCTCCTGCTCCTCCCGATCCAGGGCCCGAAGAGTGGTAAGAACCCCAGTGTCTGGGTCCAGGGAGAAGTTTTCGCCAGAGATGCCTCCATAAGTCACTTGCCCGTTGGTCCCTAAGGAGAGCCAGTGTTGGGTAAGACCACGGGGTGAATCTACCCTTTCTTGACCCAGGCCCTCCCTCTTCCAACTCATCCCCTCCTCACGCTTACCCAGATCAGGGTCGGTTGCCTGCAGAGTGAGCAGAGATGTTCCAGGCGGGCTGTTCTCCCGCAAGAGGACGCTGTACTCCAGCTGTTGGAAAGCGGGTGCCTCGTCGTTGACGTCGGCGACACTGACAGTCAGAATCTGCGTGGCCGAGCGCGGTGGGGAGCCGTGGTCAGAGGCCACCACAGTCAGCACGTACTCAGCTCGCTGTTCGCGGTCCAGAGACCGCACCACGGACAGCGCTCCTAGGTGAGCAGTGGGCAGGTTGGTAGGAAACACTCGCTCTGCATTAGCATCCTCCTCGTCCCCATCCCTCCTAGAGGTCCAACTCACCGGTGCTGGGGTGTAGCCGGAAACAGCCGTCCGCGCCAGCTGCCAGGCGATAGGACACCCGTGCGGCCTCGCCCAGGTCGGGGTCCCGGGCTACCACGTGCAGCGCCGTGGGCCCGGGCGGCTGATCCTCAGGGAGGCGCACACGTGAGGGCGAGGCAAAGACTGGAGCGTTGTCATTCTCATCCGTGACAAAGACGCGCGCGGAAACGCGTGCTGTGCGGCGGCGGCTGGCGTTGGCGGGCCGGTCAGCGGCTTCCACGAGCAGCAGCAGAGCGGGAGTGGTCTCCCGATCCAGGCCTCGCGGCGCGCTGAGCGCTCCGGTGCGCGCGTCCAGGCGAAGTGCGGGCATAGGTGGCTCCTGGCGCAGCAGGCGGTAGCGCACATCGCTGTTGGGGCCGGGGCCGTCGGCGTCGGACGCGCGGAAAGTGTACAAGGTCGCTCCCGGCTCGGGGTTCTCTGGGAGCGCCAGCGCCAGCGGGTCGCGCGCGAAGGCCGGCGCGTGCTCGTTCTCGTCCTGCACGCGCACCTGCACTCGCAGCAGCCGCGCGCCCGCGCCTCCCGGCCCCTCGGCGCGCACAGTGAGCGAGCGCCAAGCCGGACCCGCCTCGAAGTCCAGGGGCCGAGCCAGGTACAAGCGCCCAGTGGCCGCGTCCAGCGCAAAGGTGCCCTCTGGGTCGGCGCCGCCCACCAGTGTGTAGGTAAGGGCGCCCAGCCCCCCCTGCTCCGGCGGCGCCACAGAGCCCAGGAGGGAGCCGGGCCGGAGCCCCTCGGCTGCTGTCACGGTCAGCACGACAGGCACAGGCGCCCCCGGGTCTGGCTCTGAGGGTTCCGGTGGAGGCTCAGCTGAGCGAGTGGAGGGAAGCACCTGTTGTGGACCCGGGAAGGAGGACCGAATCAGGGGACCCAAGTAAAAGGGAATCTGGTCTGGCCTACTGAGTAGCAAGAGGGGCGGTCAGAGTAGCCTGTCTAGAGGAGAGGGCATAAGGGCTTAGGAAGATGGCCCTCTGGGAGGGGGTGCCCACGTTGGTGGCCAAGGAGACCTGGATAGATTGGAGGCAGGGCAGCCATACCTGCACTAGCAGCTGGAGGCTGGAGCTCCGAGGGGGGCTGCCTTGGTCATGAGCGCTCAATGTCAGCACGTAGTGTGGCCGCTCTGCTCGGATCAAGGGTGCTGCCGTGAGCAGCTCTCCCGAGTGAGGATGCAGAGAGAAGAGCTCTGAGCCAGGACCTGGGGTCGGGCAGAGCAAGGATGAGGGCTTCCATTCCAGAGCTGGGCATATCATGAAGACAGGCCATCCACCACCAACTCCCTTCTTTCCACTCCCCATATACCAGTTAGTATGTACAGGATGGTTCCATTCTCCCCCTCATCTGGATCCTTGGCCTGCAGAGTTGTCACCAATGTTCCTGGAGGCACACCATCTGGTACCTGTGGGAACACAACTCATCTACAGTTGTCTCCCTCCGTTCTTGAGACAACCCAGGATACATTCCCCTAACCTCTGTGCAGACAAAGCCCCCTTTCTACTCTCACACCTGTTCCAAGATGCAGTTTCTTTTACCTCTATCTAGAGTTCTAAGCGGACACCCACATTCTGTCTTACTTCTTTGAGGCAGGGCCCTGCAGCTTCACATACCTGTATGGGGAGGCCTCCACCAGCAGCCCCTGAGGCCTGCAGGAAGGTGGGGCTGTTGTCATTGAGGTCAAGCACTGCGATATGCACGGTGCCTGTGGTGCTGCGGGGTGGGCTCCCTGCATCCTGAACCTGCACCAGAAGTTGGTAGCTGCTCTGCTGCTCGCGGTCCAGAGTTTGTAGTGTGGTCACCTCTCCTGCAAGTGCAGGATAGACAGAGAGCATGTATGGGGTAGCCAGAGATGAAGAACCTAGGGTCTGTGAGAGGCTGGGGTTGGGGAAGTGTGGAAAGGAATGCCCGGGGAAAACTCCGGGCTCAGTCCTGGTCCCCACGACCAGGCTCCGGGGATCGTGTCTGGGTGTTCACCATTCTGAGGATGAGGCTATGGGATCTCAGATTTTGGGTCGCAGTGCTCACCAGTCTGGGGGTGGATGCGGAAGGCCTTGCTGTCTTCTGACAGCTGTCGCAGGCTGTAGGTCAGACGTCCGTTGAGTCCTGAATCTCGGTCAGTGGCAAAGACCCGACCCACGCTTGTCCCTGGGGGCTGGTTCTCAGCCACAGCCAGGAAGGTGGGCTCCTCAGACAAGCGGGGACTGTGGTCGTTCTGGTTGAGGATGCTGACCCTCACGGTGGCCGTGGCTGTCTGCTGCCCCAACTCAGCTTTGGATCCAGACACTGCCGTTACTTTCAGTGTGTACAACTCCTGGGCCTCATGGTCCAGTGCTGCCCGCACCCACAGCCATCCACTCTGTGGTTCCAGGCCAAAGGGGCTACCTGGCCCATCTGCTGCAAGGTGGTAGGTGACAGCGCCCCCATCTGGTGCTCGAGCCTGCACTTGTAGGACTTGAGTTCCAGGGGTGGTGCCTGAGGGCAGGTCTACACGGTAGGTAAGGCTGTCGAAGTGGGGAGCCAGCCCACGGGTCCCCAAGTCCTGTACCACCACCCGCAGTCGAAAGTGGCTGGTGCGAGGTGGGGAGCCTCCATCCCGGGCTTCCAACTCCAGTTCATGCGCTGGCCCCCCTGGAGGCCCCAGCGGTCCCATAAGCCGTATGTGGCCAGTGGTGGGGTCCACAGTGAAGGCCCCACTACCCCCAGCAAGCAGGGTAAAGGTGACTCGACTGTTAACTCCTGAGTCGGGGTCCAGAGCCCGCAGTGTATAGATGAGGGTCCCTGGGGCAGTGCTCGATGGCAGCAGCACTGTGTCTTCAGGCACAGGGAAGGCAGGGGAGTTGTCGTTCACATCGTCCAGCAGCACACGCACCCGAGCTACAGCGAAAGTCGGCGGCACTCCACTGCCTGCCCGCACCTCCAGCTCCAGCACTGGTCCCAGTAGCTCCCGGTCCAGAGGGCGAAGTGTCTGTAACAGCCCAGTGGCCCCATCTAGGGAGAAGAGTCCTCGGGGATCGCCCCCCGATAGGGCGAGAGTCACAGGTCCCAAGCGACCTAGGGAAAAGAGAGCAGTCAGAAAAGAGATGGGCACACCTTCTAAGTTGGAGCCCAGACTCTGATCCCCAAAAGGGCTAGGGAGTGTCCACATCTGGGCCTTTCAAAGTATTAGAGGAGAGGCAGGTGTTGGCAGAGAAGCTGGGAGGCACTAGGGTGATATTCGTGTACCTGGGGATGAAGCAGAGTGCCTGTACCACGCCCAAGGAGGTGGCGGGGACTAGAACCAGAGTGTTTTGTATGGGGACTGTCAGTGGTGTGATACTCGTGGGTTACATTGGGGTGTCTGGGTAGGGCACCACGTGGACATAATGATAAGGGATACCTGGTGGATTGTGTGCCTGGACTACGCCCACACTGGTGCCTGGTGCCACATCCTCTGGCACAGAAAAGACATACTGAAGCTGCTCAAATACTGGTGGTACAGGAGTTCCAGGCACAATGCTGATGTTGACTCGGGCCCTGGGCTCTGCCTGCAGGCCACCTCCGTCCCGAGCCCCGATCTCCAGCTGCACCATGGAACTGGCCCGTCTGGCCAAGGGCCAGGCGACCGTCAACAGCCCTGGGAGGAGGGACAGAAGTGGAGATGCATAAGGAAACAGAATATCGCTGGAAGGGTTGCGGTGGAGGGCAGGCGGGGCCCTGGGAATGGGAGGATCCTCACCTGAGTGCTCGTCCAAGGCAAAGAGCGGGGGGCTGTTGCCAGCCAGGATGTGGTAGGAGAGTCGCCCATGGGGTCCCTGATCAGGGTCATGGGCACGTACCCTCAGCACAGCTGTGCCTGGTGCACTCTGGGCGCTCAGACTGGCAGCATACTCCCGTGGATAAAACTGAGGTGGGTTGTCATTCTCGTCTGACACAAACACCTTCACATATACCATAGACTTGAGGCCTCCCTAGTGAGACATGCAGCCTTAAGTCAGGTGGGTCTTGATTGACCCTGCTGAGTGCCCTCCCCCCAACCTGCCCACAGTCTGCCCACTCACCCCATCCACAGCTGTCACCGTGAAGTCAAAGCTTGAGGGCCCCTGATCACGGTCCAGGGTCCGGGTCGTGCACACGTCACCACTGTGGGCATCGATGCGGAACGGGGGAGACCCTGAGGTCCCAAGTCCAGCACCCAAGGAATAGGAGAGGAGGCCAAATGGGCCACTGTCTGCATCTGTGGCTGTCACCTGGGGAGAGGCTGGGGTGAGTGATTCCCCATCTTTTTGGCCAGAAAAGCCATAGTTAAGTAGCAATTAGAAGGAGCAGACCCTTGGCCAGTTGGTGCCCAGAGTCTTTGGATGGTGGATACACAGAAGGGACTAGTAGGTTACAGGCTAAACTCTAAACCCAGCTCAGATCTCACCACTTGTGTTAATTTCCTATGAGCCTCTGATCACAACATTTTGTCAACTGATCGATATATAACTTTGTTTTATGTGTGTTTCTGTTTAAAAGCACCTTATTTAATATATATTGTTGGCTGACTAACACTGAACTCAGGGCTAATGGCACAATTCATATCTAAGTGAAACTGACATGTTTTCTCAATAAGGCACAGCACAGCCCTCTTGCTTAAAGAACACAGACAGCACTTTAGCAGTACAGTTGGGGACCATTTTAAACAGCAAAATCACCAAACAGAAAGCACAAAAATGTGAAAAATGTGGCACCAAACAGACCACGAAAAGGACCCTTGTTTACAACAGAAGAGCTGAAACACGAAGGCAGAGCATTGCCTTGTTCGACCTCAGCCAGAATATGCTCATCGAGAGACTTGAATTTTCCATCCTTCTGCACATGTCCGGGAATGACAGTGAAAACTCCATGAGTGTGGATTCAAGGGTTACAGAGAAATTTTAGACAGTTGGCGAATTCACAAATACAGAATCTGCAAATGGATGAGGGCCAACTATATTTAAAAGGAAAGTGCTAAGGGCTGTGACAGCAAGCTCCAGGTGGGTCACAACAAGTTAATAAACATCACCAAGTCTCAGAATCACTCCAAGCAGAGAACTGGCTGACCTACAGAGTTATTCAGACTGCTGTTATAGGCCTGCTCTTTATTGAGTTTGGTCATTAAGTGGGATCTGATTGATCGCTGGGCTGATGAGGGTCTGCTCTATGCATTTATGGATGTAGCTTATGCACCCTTCACATCCCTTCATCTCTTGAGCCAATCTCACTGAAATGAGAGACAGAACTGCAGGTCTATAGGACAATATTCAGGTCATTAAGCTCCAGGGGCTCCCCCAAACTAAGAAATAGGGAAAGGCTTTCTTGGTGACTTCTCAGACATCTCCCAGATTGGCTCAGGTAAGGTTTATGATTGGACACCAAAGTCAGGAGCCTCTGAACATTCAGAGTCAGATCAGCGGAAAACGCCATTCCAAAAGCTTCAGAGCTTAAGACAGGGCCGGGTGCACAGTAGGTACTCTATGTAAATTTGTTCATTGAGTAAAGAGACATTTGGATTGCCCTGCCTTACAACAAAAGCTTCTTTCAAAGCAAGTTTTACAAACTGGGTGCACATTAGGCCCTCAACAGTGGGTTAGTTGGTGCAGACTGCTGTAGCTGTGACAAAGTACTCTTTGTGGCGATGAGGGCCTCAGGGTCATGATATGCTGTGGAAAGGAAGCTGGAGAGTTCCCCTTTCTCAGTCAGAAAATGTTGCTCAGCGAGAAGCCGAGCCAAGGACTTCTGATTGTCGCCCAGGCCCTTGACAGAAGTGATTTGTGCCACTGTTTACCTTCCTGAGAGACACTAAGACCTTGCCATGCTGAGCCCTGGAAACAGCTCCTGCTCTAACTCTTTACTGTGGCCACGGGCCCGGATATCCCAGGAGACAAACGCCCCTCCCACATCCATCTGGTAGGCAGCAGCACAGCTGCGGTACCATCTCCAGAAGCTGTTAAAGACCTCTGCCCTCTGACTCGCTGCAGGAAGAAAGCAATAAATAGTGGTCAAGGAGGTTGTCAGGAAGTGACCCCAAAAGGCACAGGGGCCAGTGACTGGAAATGACCAAGGCAGAAGTGAGTTTTCTGGCCTGTGCAGCCTCTGCTCAGAGGTTTCACTGCAAAGGCACAGCTTCCATTGTCAGCAGGCTCTCAGGCCCTCTTCACAGTCCAACCTTGGTCAGCTCCCTCTCCAGCTCTGCCTGAAATCTGTCTCACCTTTCTCTTCTTGTTTCCACGCACCCCCCCACCACCGCCCGCAGCTCTCATCAAATGCAATCATCCAAGGAGGAAATAAAGACCTTCATGTGTGAACTCTCTAAAATTCCTTCTAGACCACAAACTTACTGCATCTGCTCCATGCTGACTTCCTTCCCAGGAGTCTCTCCACTGCTTCCCCACTGCCCAGCCTTCCTCCACCTCGCCTTACTCTGTCTGTTATACACTGTTGTTCCCTGGAACCTTTCCTTGGCATCTTCTTCNTGCTGAGTGCCCTCCCCCCAACCTGCCCACAGTCTGCCCACTCACCCCATCCACAGCTGTCACCGTGAAGTCAAAGCTTGAGGGCCCCTGATCACGGTCCAGGGTCCGGGTCGTGCACACGTCACCACTGTGGGCATCGATGCGGAACGGGGGAGACCCTGAGGTCCCAAGTCCAGCACCCAAGGAATAGGAGAGGAGGCCAAATGGGCCACTGTCTGCATCTGTGGCTGTCACCTGGGGAGAGGCTGGGGTGAGTGATTCCCCATCTTTTTGGCCAGAAAAGCCATAGTTAAGTAGCAATTAGAAGGAGCAGACCCTTGGCCAGTTGGTGCCCAGAGTCTTTGGATGGTGGATACACAGAAGGGACTAGTAGGTTACAGGCTAAACTCTAAACCCAGCTCAGATCTCACCACTTGTGTTAATTTCCTATGAGCCTCTGATCACAACATTTTGTCAACTGATCGATATATAACTTTGTTTTATGTGTGTTTCTGTTTAAAAGCACCTTATTTAATATATATTGTTGGCTGACTAACACTGAACTCAGGGCTAATGGCACAATTCATATCTAAGTGAAACTGACATGTTTTCTCAATAAGGCACAGCACAGCCCTCTTGCTTAAAGAACACAGACAGCACTTTAGCAGTACAGTTGGGGACCATTTTAAACAGCAAAATCACCAAACAGAAAGCACAAAAATGTGAAAAATGTGGCACCAAACAGACCACGAAAAGGACCCTTGTTTACAACAGAAGAGCTGAAACACGAAGGCAGAGCATTGCCTTGTTCGACCTCAGCCAGAATATGCTCATCGAGAGACTTGAATTTTCCATCCTTCTGCACATGTCCGGGAATGACAGTGAAAACTCCATGAGTGTGGATTCAAGGGTTACAGAGAAATTTTAGACAGTTGGCGAATTCACAAATACAGAATCTGCAAATGGATGAGGGCCAACTATATTTAAAAGGAAAGTGCTAAGGGCTGTGACAGCAAGCTCCAGGTGGGTCACAACAAGTTAATAAACATCACCAAGTCTCAGAATCACTCCAAGCAGAGAACTGGCTGACCTACAGAGTTATTCAGACTGCTGTTATAGGCCTGCTCTTTATTGAGTTTGGTCATTAAGTGGGATCTGATTGATCGCTGGGCTGATGAGGGTCTGCTCTATGCATTTATGGATGTAGCTTATGCACCCTTCACATCCCTTCATCTCTTGAGCCAATCTCACTGAAATGAGAGACAGAACTGCAGGTCTATAGGACAATATTCAGGTCATTAAGCTCCAGGGGCTCCCCCAAACTAAGAAATAGGGAAAGGCTTTCTTGGTGACTTCTCAGACATCTCCCAGATTGGCTCAGGTAAGGTTTATGATTGGACACCAAAGTCAGGAGCCTCTGAACATTTCAGAGTCAGATCAGCGGAAAACGCCATTCCAAAAGCTTCAGAGCTTAAGACAGGGCCGGGTGCACAGTAGGTACTCTATGTAAATTTGTTCATTGAGTAAAGAGACATTTGGATTGCCCTGCCTTACAACAAAAGCTTCTTTCAAAGCAAGTTTTACAAACTGGGTGCACATTAGGCCCTCAACAGTGGGTTAGTTGGTGCAGACTGCTGTAGCTGTGACAAAGTACTCTTTGTGGCGATGAGGGCCTCAGGGTCATGATATGCTGTGGAAAGGAAGCTGGAGAGTTCCCCTTTCTCAGTCAGAAAATGTTGCTCAGCGAGAAGCCGAGCCAAGGACTTCTGATTGTCGCCCAGGCCCTTGACAGAAGTGATTTGTGCCACTGTTTACCCTCCTGAGAGACACTAAGACCTTGCCATGCTGAGCCCTGGAAACAGCTCCTGCTCTAACTCTTTACTGTGGCCATGGGCCCGGATATCCCAGGAGACAAACGCCCCTCCCACATCCATCTGGTAGGCAGCAGCACAGCTGCGGTACCATCTCCAGAAGCTGTTAAAGACCTCTGCCCTCTGACTCGCTGCAGGAAGAAAGCAATAAATAGTGGTCAAGGAGGTTGTCAGGAAGTGACCCCAAAAGGCACAGGGGCCAGTGACTGGACATGACCAAGGCAGAAGTGAGTTTTCTGGCCTGTGCAGCCTCTGCTCAGAGGTTTCACTGCAAAGGCACAGCTTCCATTGTCAGCAGGCTCTCAGGCCCTCTTCACAGTCCAACCTTGGTCAGCTCCCTCTCCAGCTCTGCCTGAAATCTGTCTCACCTTTCTCTTCTTGTTTCCACGCACCCCCCCACCACCGCCCGCAGCTCTCATCAAATGCAATCATCCAAGGAGGAAATAAAGACCTTCATGTGTGAACTCTCTAAAATTCCTTCTAGACCACAAACTTACTGCATCTGCTCCATGCTGACTTCCTTCCCAGGAGTCTCTCCACTGCTTCCCCACTGCCCAGCCTTCCTCCACCTCGCCTTACTCTGTCTGTTATACACTGTTGTTCCCTGGAACCTTTCCTTGGCATCTTCTTCTTCACATTCTCTGAGTGCTTTCTCTTCCACTGCTGTGGCTCTGATGATGATCTGTACTTTGACCCAGACCACCCCTCTGTGCTCCCAACCTGTACATCCAGATGCCTGCTCAACATCTCCACTTGGATGTCCCACAGGCACCTTAAATCCAACCTGTCCTAAACTAAACTCACGATCATTCCAACCTCTCTCTAATGATTCTTCCATCTATGCAGCTGCTCGAGCCAGAAATCTGTTCTTCCCTTTTCCTCTGCCGACATATCAATCAACTGGGGACCAAGTAAATCCTCATTATCCTTCTTATTTGTCTATTCCTCTCCATTACCATTATTGCTGTTCTGACTCAGGCCTGAGTCGTCTCTCCCTTGGGCTACTATAGTTCCGTTTTGATAGATGTCTAACCCGCCAGTCTTGTCCTCTGCACCAGGACTTCTCAACCTCCGCATGACTGACATTTTGGACCAAATATTTATTTGTTGTGGTGCTGTCATGTGCATTTTAGAATGCTTGGCAGCATCTCTATCTACTAAATGGGCTTCCCAGTTGGCTCAGTGGTAAAGAATCTGCCTGTTAATGCAGCAGATGCAGGAGACGTGGGTTCGATCCCTGAGTCAGGAAGATCCCCTGGAGGAGGAAATGCAACCCACTCTAGTCATCTTGCCTAGAAAATCCCATGGACAGAGGAGGCTGGCAGATTGCAGTTCATGGGGTCGCAAAAAGTCAGACACAACTGAGCGACTGAGCTCGCACGCACGCAATCCACTAGATACTGATCGATCCCACCAGTTGTGACGACCAAAAATGTCTTTAGATGTTGACAAATGTCCCCTCCAGAGGGCAAAATCACAAGCTGTTATGAACCACTGCTCTGCACTAACAAAAGCATCTTTTGAGAGAACAAATATGATCAAATTATTCCTCTACTCAAAAAGCTTCAATGTCCTTTAAAGAAAAATGCTCACACTCCTTGGCTTGGCTTCATTCCTCACTGTCTGGCCTCCTGTAGTCACATCTCCCACTCTTCCATCTCACACCTTAAACTCCAGAGACACTGAGCCACTTGTAGGCCCTTGAACCAGCATGTCACCTCTGTCTGGAACCCTTCCCTTATCTGGTTCCCTCGTCAGCTCCTGCTTATCCTTTGTCTCAGCTCAAAGGTCCTTTCCTTTGGGAAAGCATTCAAACTGCCCATCTGTAACTCGTATATATCTCCATATGGAAGTTTCTTTTATCACAGTAAAACTGTTTCTTTGCATATGAATCTCCCCTCTATAAACTGTAAACTCCATGAATTAGGTAGCAGTTACTCAATCATTACTGTATTCTGTGTCCCTTATGACAGATATTCAAATGAATATTGAATGAATCAAATATTAAGACTTCTTGTAAAGTTATGAACACCCAGTGGGCATTTCCATCCCTGCTTCCCTATGATTACTACTAGTAAAAACTCCAGGAAGCCACCTGGAGAGATGCCCTCTTGCTTCAGGCACTAGTGAGGAGGGAAGTCAGAAGCCACAGCCCACTGATCTTGGGCCAAGAGGGAGCGTAAACACACGGGAGAGTGGGTGGAAGCTGGACAGCAGTAGGCAGGCAAGCACCCAGAGTCTGGCCAAATGGGAGGTCAGCCAGGTCCAGGCACTGGCCTGAAAGTCTAGGCAAACAGCAGCTCCTAGAGGATGATCGGGGGTCTTCTGAGACATAAACATTTCCTCCTAAGAGAACTCCCTGCCTCTAGTCTCCTCTCCTGCATCCATAATTCTGTGGGAGGGCCAAAGCAATCTTTCCAGGAGACATATCAGATTTGCCTAGAGCCTCTTGTTGGTTCCCTGTGGTTTTTAAAATAAAGTCAAAGCTGCTGATCCGGTCCCTGTCTACTCTCTTGTCTCCCCATAACTCTCTCATCAGCAGAGTTGAGGTCAACCTGAACAATGCTGCCCATGAACACATATCATGGCGTCCTGCAGCTTTTTCTGTGGGCTTGGAGTTCCTGTCCACACACCCCATATTATCCTCTTGGCAAAGTATCACCGCTTCTGCAAAGGTCTGCCTCTAGGCTTCCATAGAGCTTCATATGCCACCTGATACATCACTAGCTACTTGTGTATCCCCTTGCCTAGACTGTGACCTGCCTGGGAACAAGACTGTCTCCTTTCTTTGTTCTCAGGACCCAGCACAGTGCCAGGCCTATAGTGCTAAGTTAAGTTTTCAATGTATTACTTACCATTGATTTAATCTATTTTCACCCTTGAAGTAAGTTAGCTTCCAAACAAACATAAAACATGGGATTTCTCTGGCGGGTCAGTGCTTAAGACGCCATGCTTCCACTGCACGGGACGTGGGTTCAATCCCTGGCTGGGGAACTAAGAGCCCACATGCCACGTGGCAAATAAAACCCAACAACAACAACAACAACAAATAAAAACCAAAGAAAAACAACCTGTAGTGAGGAGGGAAGGATGAGGGGAACAGGATTTTTAGGGCAGTGAAACTACTCTCTGTGTGTTATACTGTATGTCATTATATATGTCCATTATACACATACAATATACTTTTATCCAAACCCATAGAAGGTACAACACCAAGAGTGAACTCTAATGTAAGCTATGGACTTGAGTGATAATGATGGTGATGTAGATTCATCTGTGGCAGCAAACGTATCACTCTGGTGGGGGATGCTGACAGTGTGAGTCGGGGCAGGGGCATATGGAAAATCTACACCTTCCACTTAACAGTGCTATGAATCAAAAACTGCCTCCCAAACATAAAGTCTTAAACAAAGAAAAAACCATCTGATCTGCCTTTTCTGGACCAAAGAAGTTCAGTGACTCTCTCTGCCTTCCAAGTAAAGTCCTAACCCCTCACAGCTTGGTGTCCAAGGACTTCTGCAATCTGGCTTTGGCCTGCCTTTCCAGTTGCATGCTTCCCCACCCATCTCCTCCAGGCCTGACTTGCAGGAAGTCTGTGGCTCCCTCAGCCTGTCCAGGGTTCCTGCCTCGTCCTCTGAGAGGTCTTCCTGGATATTGGGATCTCACTGAATACTTCTTGTTATCTCTCATCCCTGTGCCTGATCCCAAGTTGCATTAGGCCTCAGCTCCAAGGGCATGTATGGGTGTATCTGCCAGGACAGTCCAGCACTGGACTAGGATTAGAGGGCTTTGTAAATGCTGGCATCTCCTCTGGGGAACAGGAGCCACATGGGTGTGCAGAATCTCCATCTCTGCCCTTGCAGAACAGCGTTGAAACTTTAAAGAGTCCCCTCTCACTTCCTCACACCACAAGACACATTTCTCTATATCCAATCTTAATTCTCTCAACCCCAAGATCACCTGGCCCAGCTCCGGCACCCTGCTTTCTCATCTTCTCAGTAACCCTCACCCTCTGCGCAGACTGTGGAGCTCACTGAATAAGACTGAACCCTCTGGCAAATGTCACCATCAACAGCTAGCACTTTCAAGGCCTGGTTCCTGCTCTGAGGTCCCCTGCAACCCTCTGATCCATTCCAGCCCACAGCACCACTCCACTGTGTGTTGGGGGGCTTACCCACCTGAAGGAAGCAGGTTCCCGGCTGAGTGCCCTCAGGCAGCGAGGCATTGTAGAAAGTCCTCTGGAACTGCGGCTCGTTATCATTCACATCTTGCAAGGCCACGCTCACTGTGGCGGAGGAGGAGAGAGAGGGCAAGCCCCCATCTGTGGCCACCACGATTAGCTGTGGCTGAGGTTCCAACTCATAGTCCAGCAAAGCAGCCGTAGTGACAATGCCTGAGGTGGGGTCTATGGAGAACCAGCGGTTGTGGATGCCTGGGGCCAGGCTGTAGGTGACCTGACCGTTGGTGCCCTGGTCAGGATCCCGGGCCGTCACCCGCACCACAAAGCTGCCAGGCAGGGCAACTTCAGGCAGAGGCTCGGGTCTGTAGAGCTGGCGGTCAAAGGCAGGCGCATTGTCGTTGACATCAGTGACATGTAGCACAAAGGCAGCCTCGGCCCGCAGTGGGGGTGAGCCTGAGTCTGTGGCAGTAACTCGCAAGTTGTAGGCATCGCGCTCCTCCCGATCCAGCCGCCGAGCCACACACACCAGGTAGATGACGCTGTCCTGGGTGCTGAGAGCAAAATGGCCCTCTCCACCCTCCAGGGACACATTTACATGCGCAAAGTCACCGTCATCTGGGTCTGACACAGAGATTCGAGCAACAAGCTGGCCTGGGGGGGCAGCCTCAGACACATGGGGGGAGCCATCTGCACTCAGGAAGATGACAGTCATGGAGGGCTGATTGTCATTGGCGTCTCGCACATGCACGGTCACAAAGGCCGAGCCCAGCTCAGGGTGAGCCCCTCCGTCCCGAGCCTGCACCACCAGCTCGTGGACCCGACGTTGCTCAAAGTCCAGCGGTCGCTCCAGCCGCAGCAGCCCCGTGTGCGCATCAATGGAGAAGGGTCCGTCACCCTCGCTCTGCCTCCGGTTGATCTCATAAGTTACAGCCCCATTGGCACCTGCATCCGCATCAGAGGCATACACCTGCAAGACAGGACTGCCGGGGGCCAGGCTCTCGGACACCGCAGCATGGTAGCGGCTCTGATTGAAAGTTGGGGCGTGGTCATTGATGTCTAGCAGTGTCACGTCCAGCAGGGCCTGGGCCCTGCGAGGGGGTGAACCACCGTCGTAGGCCTCCAGTTGCAGCATGTAGTGTGAGCGGTTCTCTCGGTCCAGCTCTCCAGTAACTACCAGCTCAGGCACTGGGGTCCCATCCGGACCAGGGCGTGTCTCCAGCCGGAAGGTCTCTCCAGCCCCATCACCAGACAGGGCATAGCCCTGGGTTCCCAGGTGGCCAGCGTCAGCATCACGAGCAGGCTCCAGTGGGTAGCGGGTGCCAAGTGCCGTATGCTCAGGTATCTGCAGGACAGCCCGAGCCTGTGGGAAAGCCGGAGCATGGTCATTGATGTCAGCCACTCGCACGGTGACTTCCACAGTGGCGCCGTCAGGAGTGACTGCAGTGAAGCGGTAGCGATCCCGCCGCTCGCGGTCCAAGACACGGGCTGTACGGACCACCCCACTGTGTTCATCGATGGCCAGGTCCGTGCCCACCCCGCTGCCCTCCTGGGCAGAGATGAAGTACATGGGAGGTGCTGCTGTGCCTGCTGGAAGCCCTGCACTGATGTCCCCGATCAGCGTGCCCGCTGGCTGCTCCTCATCAATCTGCAGGTCCAAGCTCCCAGCCTGACCCCAGGCACCTGGTGCCCCCACCCCCAGGAGCAGCAGCATCAGCAATGATAGCAGGGGGAGGGACCTGGGGATCTGCATGCCCGGGCACGAAGGTGCAGTGCCCCGCTCCTTCTGCATGGCAGGGCCAGTCCAGCTGTGCCTTGGGATCCAGCTCCAGGCCAGGCTCCAGGAGCAGCCTGATCTCAGGTTTTGGATCAGGTCCAACTTGGACCCTGGCTCCAGCTCACACTCTCTGACCTGGGAGAAAATCAGAAGGAAAAAAGTCATGATGGGGGAGGAATCAACAGTCCAGGGAGGCTGGGGTCCAGGCCACACCAGGACTGAAGTGTATTCAGCTCCCTGTAGGGCCCTCGTGCTGCCTCACACCATCTTGGGCCCAGGAAGCTCCTCAGGATCCACCACAGCCTTTAGCTGACAGGTCCTCTCCATCCTGATTCCTGCCCCCCTCCCCCCCAGCAGATTGTTTTATTCCTATTGTTCAGGTTTGAATGCCTTCAGATTCCATTCTTACCATCTCTAGACTTAAACATGTGGCCAGTTCTTTCTCATTTTTCTTCTCATTCGGGACTAATACCTCAATAACCATGTGCTTGGCAATGTCATCTGAACCTCAACCTTTTCCTCTCTGCCAGTCTTCTATTAACATTTAAATATGTTGAAGTCTCTCTTGTCTCCTTTTCCCTCTCCCCCATACACACACACACACACACACACTGCTTTGCTCTATTTCCCTCTCTACCCTATTCAATAAGAGATTGAGTGCCTGCTATGTAGAGAAACTGAGGACATACCAGTGAATAAAGGAAACAGTCCAGTAACTGGACAAGTAATTAGCAGTGTGATGTGGGCCTCGAGGGAGAGGTGCAGGGAGCTGTGAGAGCAAGGAGGGGCTGATCACAGTCAGGAGTCAGCGAGTGCTTCTCCAAGGAAACAGCATTCAAGTCAGGATCTACTTAATGTAGGTGTTAGCTAGACAACAGTGGGCAGAGAAGGGGAACTGAGAAATGAGAGAAGACTCAGAAGAAGGAACAGAGAGGGAGGCTTAGAGTGTACTGTCAAGAAAGGGCTGAGAGTGTCTGGGGGTGGGTAGGGCGTGTGTCTGAGGTGTAGAGTGCCGAGGCAGAGAGTGTGAAATGGGGCAGGGGCTCAGAGGCCATACTGATGATTTGAACTTTATGCTGAGGACAAATGGAAGCCATGAAAGCATTCTAAGAGAGGGTACTGCAGTACGACTTACATCTGCTGAAAATCACCACTGCTGCCCCTTTGTAAACACAGGATCACACAGATGGGGAAGTTATCTTAGGACAGCCCTCAGGACACACCAGGCCAGGGTGTGGCTCTGACGGAGACTTGGATGAGTGTCAGCAATGAACATGGGGAGAAGTGGATAGCTCCGTGGGAGGCTTAGCAGGCAGAATGGCCAGGGCTTGACGACGGCTTGAAGGCAGAGGATGAGGGAGTGGGAAGAGTCAAGGATGATGGGCACATTTCTGGCCCGAACCATTAGCTGAACAAACACATCCTTAACTGGCCAAAGAGAGAGAAAGAAATCCAGGGAAGGGTGGTACCAGCAATGCTAGGGGAGACAGCTGATATTCAAGGAGGAGGGCCTTTAGTGACTGGGTGAGAGCAGGATCAGTGGAGAAAGGTTTGTTCACTTCCCCCAGTTTCTCACTTCCCACACGCTCCTCCATCTACACAGAGAGGCTTCCTCTCCCGTGACACTGCTTTCACGACGCTTCCAACCATCGCTACCCGCTGCATCCAATGGACACTCTTCCGTCTTGGTGCATCATTCTGAAATACTGAGTCACTGATCACTGGCTTCTTGAAGCCTAGCCCTCTTGGCTTCACACGGTGACCCCCGACCTCTTGCTTCCATTGTGCTTCTATGCCCACTCTTCAGTCTCCCGGGCAAGTTCTCCCTCTGCCTTAAAAACTGGTGCCCCTCAGGACTCAGTCCAGGGCTGCACGCTTTCCCACTTGTCATACTGCTTCGGTGGTCTTATCCCCTCCCACGCCTTCAATTAAAAATGTTATCAGTCATTTTGTTTTCTTTGTTGTTCGGTTGCTCAGCTGTGTCTGACTCATTGTGACCCCACGGACTGCAGCACTCCAGGCTTCCCTGTCCTTCACTATCTCCTGGAGTTTGCTCAGACTCATGTCCATTGAGCTGGTGATGCTATCTAACCATCTTATCCTCCTGCCCTCAGTCTTCCCCAGCATCAGGGTCTTTTCCAATGAGTTGGCTCTTTGCATCAAATGGTCAAAGTATTGGAGCTTCAGCTTTAGTATTGATCATTTTACGTCTAGTGGCTCAGAGGATAAAGCATCTGCCCACAATGCAGGAGACCCAAGTTTGATCCCTGGGTAGAGGAAGATCCCCTGGAGAAGGAAATGGCAACCCACTCCAGTACTCTTGCCTGGAAAATCCCATGGACGGAGGAGACTGATAGGTTATAGTCCATGGGGTCGCAAAGAGTCGGACACGACTGAGTAACTTCACTTCTTGCAATCTCCAGCTCTGGAGAGTGCTGGAGACACGTACCCCCCCCCCCCCTCCAAAAAGAAAACGGACTCCCTTACAAGGTGTTCCTAACCTTCACCTCTACCTGATTTTCTTCCTCCCTTCCCTTTTCTGCGAACAGCATCACCACTCAGAAACTCTCTTTGCTTTCCTTGTTCGTCTTCAGTCAAAACCTGACTATCTCAGTGAGACACGTCTCAAGCCTGCACTTTCCCGTTTTCACACTGCTGCTGTCCAGGTCCAAGCTCGGTCATCCCTCCTTTCTATTCCTTCCACAGTCCTTTATCCTCCCTGCGCCTCCTGGATTGGACCACCTTAATCCACGTCCTCCTGACTGGAGCTATCCTCACAACTCTCACCAAACCATCCCTGACCAAAGATTTCCACTGGTTCACCATTACCGATGGCAGAAAACTGCTGCCCACTCTGGATAAAAAGAAAGCAGATGCATACACCCAAATTGTGTCTGCAGTTTTAAGGGTTCGTGGACACTAAGTATACAATGTCTATTCACAAGACAAAGCCCAACCCCCTTAATATACCTTCCTGACCTGAGCCCTGCCATCTCTCCACTATGCCTCACATTCACTTTCCCCCACTGCAGTCTGTGTTCCTACACTAAACCCCTCACCTGTTCCCCCCGCAACTTCTTGCCTTGTATGAACTATGCTCTCGTCCCGAGATATCCTTTAAAGGTCCTGTCCAACTGGCCATCTGCTGCTCGAACTTCGAAATGCTGTCTTCTGTGGATGTTTCTATGACATCTCTTTGACCTCCCTGCAGTGCCTTCTGTGTAGCCTACTGGGCTCTCACTGCTTTGGATGCACACTGACAACAAACTGCATGGCAGCCATGTTTTGCCCACGTGTCTGCCCAATTCTCCTCTCCTGCCACACTGAATCGGAAGATCCCTAAGGGCAGCAGCTTGAGGGTCTTAGTCTCAGGTTCTCCAGAGGTTGTGAGAGCAGGCAATCAGTGCAGAATGAATGGCCAGAATCTCATAACTGCACACCACCACCTTCACCTACTGACAGCAGGGGAAATGCCCCTGGACATGCCAACTCTGTCACACACAGATGCACGCGAGCCTGTGCCTCTGAGGCACCACGGTCAGAAGTGTGACCACAGAAGTGGCTACTGAAGTGCGTCCTTCGGTCTTAGGAGATTTGCTCTGCTCTGGGACTTCCTGTCCTCCTCAGGGATAAGAACTTCTGACCCTCTATTTACACTTCCAACCCCATCTCTCCCATCTGTGTGAGGCGATGAAAAGAGCTGGGAACCCTGAAGTTTGAGTCCAGTCTGAATGTTATTTTCAATCCATCTGACTGCCATGGCAATGCCTAGTGTCTGCGGTTTTATGAAAATCACAGGTGATGGAAATGGGAGCCTGCAGTTGGGCACTTTGTAGGTGCTCTCGCCTGGGTTCCCAGCACCATCCCTGATGAGGCTCCTCATCCTGGCTTCAGAGTTGGAGGGTTCACTAAGACCCCTCTTCCCAGAGCTCAAGTCTGCAAAGCCTAAGGAGCTGCCACATGGAATAACAGATCAGAGGAACTGAGAACAAGAAGGGCAGAGTGAACACAGGCCTGACCAGAGAGGGGAGAGGCTCAGTGTACAGAAGTGGTGCAGCAGCCAGGGTCGGGGCTATAGGCCTCGAGACTAGGGTAAGGGTCAAGGGTTAGGAACGGGTCCTGTTCATTTAATTAGTCAGTGCAGAGAAAGCAGGGTGGGCAGAGAAGATAACGGACAGTGAGGTCAATGTACTTCTTACATTCTGTATTAGGGTTCTCTGCACCCAGAGACAGAATGTCAGCTGTTTGAGGGCCAGGACTGTATCTTAATCACCGTTTTGTGTAGCACAGGCCATGGCACATGATCATCTGAACGAAAAGATGTATGAATGTTGTGAGGTGACTCTCAGGTGAGTGATCAGCCTTGAGGAGGCATCCCGGCCCAGGCAGATGTCCCTTCTCCCAAGTCGTGCAGACCCTGGTGCCCTCCTGGTGCCCTCCTGGTGCCCTCCTGGGTCCCTGTCCAATGCAAACTCCCGCATACACCCTCACAGTGGACGCACAAAGGTGCCTCCTCATGAAGTCACAGGCCCACATAGCCAGGCACACAGATGCACAGACTCGAGTATGGGCAGACCGGCACACACTCCATACACACTCACATAGACAGGCTACTCTTACATATACAGAGATACCCTTCCTCACACAGACAGAGAAGCAGGTTATCACTCACACACGCGTTCATTCACCTGGAACCTTCCTCCACTATCCACACATGCAGGCACACGTACCGACACACACAGGCATGCTTTTGTCCATACAGACACATACACACAGAAAGACACTTTCCCATAGGCCTCACGTAAATAAGCACATGCACACACACACACACACACACACACACACACACACCCTTCCTCTCATGGACACAGACAGACCACATTCACCCCTGCGCAGACTCCCGCTGGCAGACCCACCCACACGCCGGCACGCTCTCACACACGCTGCCGGGGCACTCGTGGTCAGCTCTGCGGCTGCAGCTGTGACCTTGAGGTCCCTGGGGCCTGTCTGGACTGTGCCTCATCACTTCCTGCTCCAGGGCTTCCAGCTCCAAACTCGAACTCCAGACTCTCTCCCGAGACTGTCTCATCCTCTCTCCAACTCTCTTCTCAGCACCATCTCCCCATCTGTCCAGGGTTTCTCACTGCTTCTTCCCCAAGACTTGCTCCTCCTCCCTGTTCCTGTCTCTTTCCCTCTCCAGGTCTGTCCCACCCCTCCCTCCAGATCTGGTCTAAACCATCCATCTTGTCTGTTTTCCCAGTCTGTCCTGCCTCCTACCCAGATCTGTCTTCTTTCTCCCCCGAGACTGGTCACAGTGCTTCCCCCGCCCAGATCTCCTTGCTGCATGCCCTCGCCCATCCCAGGCCTGTTACTCTGTCCTCTGGCTCCATCCTGCTCTCCCCCTCTAGCCCCACATCTGGGCCTCTGGAACCACAGCTGGTTCTCATTAGGAGGGGGAGGGGCGAGACTGTTCATTGGGGCCTGCAATGTGATGTCAATCCACAGCCCCCCCCGCCCCCAACACACACACACAGCCTGTGTGTCTACAGGACCTGGGAGCAGGGGGAACATGGGAGAGGAAAGAGGTGGGCTGTGAGGGAGTCGCAGGGGACCATAAGGGAAGGGTGCTCCAGGAGGAGGAAGAGGAGTGGCCCGAGGTGCAGAGGGGAAGCAGGCTGGGGGAGCTGGCACCTCGCAGGCCTCCTCCCTCAACTTCCTGTCCCAGGGCCAGGAAGGGGCAGGGACCAGAAAGACAACAGGGTGAGGAGGGGGCTGCAAAAGGCAGACTGGCCCGAAGTGGAGGAAGAAGAGGGTAGCCTTGGGCAAAGGGAGGTGGAGGTACAGGGCCAGGCATAAAGGAGAAAGGGAGAGAGGCGAGAGTTCTCACAAGGGAGGACTGGGAGCAAGACTGGGGGAGAGTGAGTGTGTGTCGGCAAAGGAAAGAGTGAGGAGTTCACACAGAAAGGAGAGGCAAGTCAGAGCCGGGAACAGCTGGGCTGGAGTGAGGGGGGGCATAAATAAAGGAAGGAGTTAGGGCTGGGGAGCGGGCGTGGGGAGCAGAAAAGAGGAGAGGAGTGAGGACAGGAGGAAGAGGAGAAGGCTCACAAGCCGGCTCCCCTGGATGTCCCCTGGACCACCTCATGGATGGGCAGCTGGGCAGTGCCCGGGCCTGGCTCTGTCCCTCCCGAGGACTGGTTCCCGTTAGGCACCTCAGGGAGAGGCCGGGACGGATGTGAGCAGAGAAGGCAGAAGGAAAATTTCTTTTCCGAGCTGTTAGTGTGCTGGCAATTCATAGACGGTGCCTTATTTAATCACCCTAACAGCCCGGGTCAGGGAGGCGTCCCACCTTTCAGTAAGGAAACTGGAGCTGGGAGTGAAAGAACTGTCCCGAGTTAACACAGCCTTTTCTTTTTTTTTTTAATAAAACATTTATTTATTTAACGATTACTAATCTAGCTGCGGACTGTACCCACTCCAGTCGCATGGCTTCTCCCTCCCCCTGAAAAGTTACTCTTTAGAATTAGGTTTTTATCATTTCTAGTATGTCTTTATCACTTCACTGGCTTTAAAGTTGTCCATTTTATTTCTCTGTTTCTTGTGGTTATCTTTAAAGTTTTAGCATCTAGACTTAGCTTACCAAAACATGAAGTGATTATTTTTGTCCTCCTTCTGACATAGCCTTGATCTTATCCCAGGAGTATGCACTCCACATTGCCTGAGATTCACGGAGAAGAGAAAGATGGAGTGAGGCAGAAATTACAGGGGAACTGAAGGGAGAGACTTAGCAAGACAATGGAGACCTGGAGAAGAGAACCCACAGGAGGAGGGGCACCAAGGACAAGGTGTTTGTAGCCCAGTCAGTAGGACCTGGGACAGAGCAGACACAGAAGAAAAATGTGAGGAGGCGAGGTTGACAAGGCTTGGCCTCGGACGCTTCAGGAAGGGCGAGGGAACAGAAGAGCTCTAGACTGGCTCCAGTTAGTGCTGGTCTGAAGACTGATGTGGGGCCATTAGGGCCCCACAGAGGAGAGCCATTTTGGGGGTGCCTGTTGGGGTCTTCTCATGGGAATGTCCCTCACACAGTTAGATTTGCAGGTCTGGAGCTGAGGAGAGAGGTCTGGTTAGAGATATGGATTTGGACCAACCAAGGAGTAACTGAGAGCCATGGGTGCAGAGACCCAGCAGCTAGGATGTGTGGAGAGGAAAAAGAGACTAGGACAGAACCCTGGGGAAGAGTACATTCAAGGGGCAGCCAAGGAGAGCTTGCGTCTTCTTGGAGAAGAAAGAGGAGGCCTCTTTCTTATCTCAGAAGCTAAGGAGACAGCATTTCAACAAGGATGGAGGGGTTGGTAGTGTCCAATGCTGCTGAGAGGCCAAGTAAGATGAAGACTGAGAAATGACCATTGGTTTTAGCAGTAATAAGGTCATAGTGATCTTGGGGAGAAGCATTTCAGGAGACTCCTAAGGGAGCAAGCCTCCTGCAATGGGAAACGACAGGGAATGAATGAACTAGCCATAGACAAGATGTCAGCATAGATTCATCCTTCAACACGTGCTTACTGCACACCTAGAAAAGAGAGGCAATGTGTCATGGTGAGGAAGGACAGGACAGTGCCGAAGACTGGACTTGGGCCAAACCAGCTCTGGGATTTCTCCCCAGCTTCTCACTTGCTAGTTATGTAACCTTTGGTGAACCAGTTAAATGTTCAGTGCTTCCATTTGCTCATTTATAAAATAAGAACAATAATAACACTACAGTGTATTTGCAGTTAGAATAGTATGTGGCATAGAGTAGGCAGTTTATAAGTGCACAAGCATGAGCTATTGCTACAGTGGTTAGGAAGATGGGCTCTGCTGAGTCAAATTCAGACTCTGCCGTTTATGATGTAATCCTGGGGAAATTGTTTAATCTTTCTAGGCCTGAGTTTTCTCTTTTTGTAAAATGGGGATCAAAGTGCCCGCTTTATATAGTTGATAGGGGAGTTAAATGAAAGAATGCCACAAAAACTTTAGCATGGTGGCTGGCACACAGTGAAGGCTCAATAAATGTTGGCTGCTACTGTGTGCCAGACATTCACAACAACCCTGGGATAAGTGTTATTCTACAGGTGAGGAGACAAAAACTCAGAGCAGGTAGCAGAGAAATATCTGGAACACAGCCCCGACAGACTCGAGTTAGTGCTTTCTCATCTACAACATTGCTTCTCTGCTGGAGGACCTGGAACAGCCCGCTAAAGGCTCATGGAAGTGGCCAGGCAATCGAACAGGGGAGGTGCCTGAGGAGAACTCCAGGTAGGAGCGTAATTCCAGTGTGCACACATGGTGGATCAGAGGTGATCAATGACAAGGCAGTTATGAGTCCAGGTTGAGGGTCAGGTGGGTGTGAGGTCAGAGGGGAGAGATGATGAGAGGGGAAATGACCAGAGGAGGCTGGGAGGTTTCTAGAAGACAAAGGGAAAAATAGGAGGGATGGGTCCGGGGCATGCATGTGCAATAATTCATTGATACATTTATTCAATTAGTATCTATTGAAGACCTACAATGTGTCAAACATCATACTAAGCACTAGAGACATAGCAGTACCTGGACAGATCACACCCCTGCCTTCGTGGTGTTCACAGGTTGGGAGGCTTGGGCAGGGATGGGCAGGGCAGGGTGAGGGAGCTAGGGGTGGTGGCATGAGCAGCAAGAGCCTGGTCTTAAGGTCTAACTCTCACAAGGACAGTCCAGGCTACACAGGAGGCCGGTGAGAAGGCACAGAAGTTGGAGATGCAGAGGGAAGAACGAGTCTGGGGAAATGAGACGTTGAGAAGAAGGGTAGTGGAGGGACTGAGACTGTGGAAATAAAAGGAACTGAATTAAGAGTTGAACATTTAACAGCCATTTTCCTTCTCAATCCTCAAAGCAATTGTCCTGTTACCTCCATATTCAACCGAGAAAAGGGAAGCTCAGAGAAGCTAAGGTGATCCCGGTGATAAATGGTGTGATTGGAAGGTGTGAAGTACAGCCCTCCCTTCCTGCTTCCTTTCCTCCCTTTCCTCCTTCCTCACCAAGAATATGAGAGTGTGTTCCAGGCTCTGAGAAGAAACAGCTCCCTCCACTGAGCAACTTAGACAGAAAAGCATAAACCATAGGCCTGGGGGTTCTAGGTGGACTGTCGGGAAGAGATGCCCTCCCACTAGGGGACAGAGGAAGTGAGAAGCCCCTCCTAAGCGGCAGAGGCCGAAATGCCCAGAAGGAAGAGGATTACCTGGAAGTACAGACACCTAAGCTGAAGGGAGGGGCAGGCAGCCAGAAACCAGGAAGGCGATGGGATCCAATAGCTTGAACCCATCAGGGGGGCTTTTGCTTGCAGGTGCCAGGGCATCAGAAAGTCTGATCTTACTTCTGTTACTACTGACAGGCAGAAGAAAAGAGGAAGATGTCACAAGTATCTGGAACCTGATATGGGGAAGGGTCTGGGTGCCAGGAACAGGAGGGCACAGCGTGGTATGTGTGAGGGGGCTGTTAGCAGAAGGGGCAGCCTGTGACAGCTCCTAGGAAGGGGGCCTGGTGGAGGAGAACAGATGGAGCAGCACCGTAGTCCTGTGGCCCGATAGCATGTCACAGCTTCCTCGGCTTCCACTCCCTCCAAGAACCCTAACAACCACATGGTCCAATAGACTTGGATCTGCAAATTTCTGGTGTTTATTCGATATTTGGCAGCTGAATGAAAGAGAAATAAAGTACAGATTGGGAGAGAGGAGGAGGGTCCAGGAAAAAAGAAGCCCAGGTGAAAGAGAGAGGAGAGGAGAGCGCAGGGGGAGGAAGGACAACTTGTCGGGGAGGGGACTGGAAACATCTCTACTGGCTAAGTGGGCATGTGTGGAAATGACTCTATTGTGTGGGCAGCTGAGACCAGGAGTCAGTCTTCTGAAGAGTGAATGAGTGAGGGAGGCGCTGTGAGGTGCCTCATTCATTCATTCGCTCGTTGCCAAGCATCTATAGAGGAACCTGGGGGATGTGAGGATGAATAAATAACGTGCAACCTTGCCGTTAAGGACACCCCAGCCCAGGCAGAGAGAGAAAAAGTAAAGAGGCAATGACAACAGTGAGACAAGAGGATTCCAAGCTGGTCTGGTGGTCAGGAGAGGGAGAGTTTGAGAAGAGAGCTGAGGATGGGAAGGGTCAGCCAGGACACAAAGGGAGTAAAGGGCTTTTCAGGCAGAGAGCAGTATGTCTAAAGGGCCAGAAGCATGGAAGAATGCAGCGTCTTTGGAGAACGACAAGGAATTCAGTATGGCTGGGACTTGCAATGTGAGGGAACTATGGAAACGGGACAGGCTATGAGGCTGGGGAGGCTGGGGGGAGTCAGATTGTGACAGATCTCTCAAGCCTCCTTAATGTGGAAATCTCACCCAAGATAGTGTAAGGATACTGAAAAACGCAAGCAGGGAATGCTATGGCTGGATTTGCATTTTACAGAAAAGATTGGATTGGAAGAGGGAAGAGTACTCTAGAAGTAGATTTGTCTAGGGAGACAAGTTAGGAGGCTCTTGCCGTAATTCATGTGAAAAGATGGTGAGATGAAGGCAGTAGCTGAGCCCATGGATAAAAGGGGATGGCACATCAGAGAAAGCTGGGAAGGAAGGAGAACCAATAGGTTCTAGGTTATAGGACATGTAGAGAAGGGAGTGGCTACAGTTAATTTCTGGCTTTATAGCTTGTTAACTGAGTGGAGATGGTGGTTTTAGGGAGGAAGGAATGATGAGATCAGGTCTGGGACATGTTAGGGGACTCTATAGTATGGGCTCAATAGTAAAACTCCAAAAGGAAGCAAGTCTGCAGGTCTGAGGGTCTGAAGAGAGGTCTGGAAGAAAGAGTTATTTGGGAGTCATCAGCTTACTCAGATGATCATTAAAGCCCTGGAAATGAATGCGATAGATCACCCAGAGGGGTATATACAGTGAGATGATAAGAAGGTCCAAGTCAGAACTCTAATAAATCGTAACGCTTAGGGGTAACTGAATCACACATAGCGTGCATGCATGCTCAGTCGCGTCCAACTCTTTGCGACCCCATGGACTGTCGCCTGCCAGGCTCCTCTGTCGGTGGGATCGTCCAGCCAAGAATACTGAAGCGGTTTGCCATTTTCTCCTCCAGGGGATCTTCCTGACTCAGGGATCAAACCCATATCTTCTGTGTCTCCTGTAGTGGCAGGCGGGTTCTTTACCACTAGTGCCACCTGGGAAGCCTTAGGTGCCACCCAAAGGAGCCCCCAAAGTAGACAAAGGAACAGTCAGGAGGTGTTTTGAGAGAGGGATGCACAGATCCCACCCTACTGTATCATCATCTGTTTATTTGCCTGTCTCCTTTGCCAAGGGTAGGAACAGTGTCTTCCATCATCATATTCCCACCACCTAGCAGTGTGGTTGGGACATGAGAGCTCATCAAATGTTGACAGAATAAAATAGTGGTTCAAAAGGCATAAGATATGAATGATTCAGAGAGGAAATAACAGTCAACAATGTTGGACCCTGCCAAGAGGTCAAGCAGCTGAGGACTTCTGAAAAAAGCCCCTAAATTTGGCAAACGAGAAGTCATGTTCTCTTAGGGAGAGCAGTTACATAGATGGGGCAGGAATAAATGGGAGGTCAAGAGGTGGGAACAGTTCGGTGCGGAAGAGCTTTTCACAAAACATGGCAGTGAAGCAAAGCGAGAGAGCGTCTTAGCTAGTCAGGTATTTCAGAGTGCAGGAAAGTAGGGGAGCCTGGAGGCTCTTCATGTGCTCACAGGAGGAACGAGTGCACAGGGAGAAACCAGGCACATGGATAAGACTCAAGAGTACTTCGTCGAGTGAGGTGTCCCCTGAGGCCGAAGTGGATGGGATCTGCAGCAGCCGAGGGAATTCAAACTGGACGGCCTCAACTTTCCGAGTGGCCGCCCGACCAGGTCTCTGCCGTGTCTGCTCCTCCTCCCTCTCCTTCAGCCCCACATCCATTCTGTCACTGAGTTCTTCTGACCCCACTGCTTAAAGAATTCTTGAAGCTACCTACTATCTTGACTTCTACTGCCATTCTTCTAGTTCAGCCCAGCATTATCCCCTCCTGGGTTCCTACAAAAGCCAACTATCCCCTTCCTTTCAGATGCCTCCCTCTAGTCTCCACGCTGCTGTCAGTGTGGTCTCTGTAAGACAGATCTGATCATATCACACCACAGCTTCAAATGATTCAGTGACTTTCAATTATCCCCGAGTTTAGTAAGCACTCATGTGACCTACAAGAAGCGCACGACCTAACTAACCCTTCCTCACCTCTCCCCGACTCTCTGACCCATCCTCACGTCGTGCTGTCAGTGCCAGGCTCATTGGATTCCTTTCCCCCTCAGACATACGATACTTTCTTAATGTGGGTTTTCCAGTGCTGCCCCCTTGGTTTGGCATCGTCTCCACACACTCCACCTCACCGCCGCCTCTCCTTTGCTTGGTAGCCTCCTACTTACCTATCAAGCATAAGCTTCAATGCCACTTCCTCCCCAAACCCTCTTCCAGTTCCCCTTCAAGGGCTCGGGTTGGCCTGCTACCTGCTGCCATGCCACCGTGCTCACCCCATGGCCTGTAAGCTCTGTAAGGGCAAGGACCATGTCTATTTTGTTCACTCTTATAATGCTAGCGCCTATCACACTGCTTGGCACACAGTAGGTGTTTAATAGGTGTTTGCAGAATAAATGATCCAGTGGGTTGACTAATTAATCTGCTGAAGACAATGAGGGATGTAAGGTGAAGGGATGTAAAAAGCTAGAAAATATTTAATCTATTTGTTTATTTATGGAGGGCCCAGTTGAGGGTGCAATTTATAGAAGTGTGAATTTATAGAAGCATCACTTGGTGTGGTTGGGAAATAATTCCAGCTGGGTTGAGACTTTGTGGGATGGGTGGGCTAAAGACAATAACAATGGAATAGAGCGGTCAAAGAGTGGGTGAAGTGATGGTCTTGGACATATAAACTGGAAGGAGTATAAAGCCACAAAGAGAAGATTAGGAAAAAGCAAAAAGGTCAAGGGCAAGGGATCACTGTGAGGCTGGAGGGTAAGTGGAATGTGAGTGAGGGCATCAGGGAGCTCAAAGGACTCAGGAGGCTGTGGGCAGAGTGGAATGTGGGTACAGAATTTCAGAGACAGACCAGTTGCACTGAGTGGTCCTGGGAGAGGAGACGGCAGTAGGAGCTGGAGAACTCAAGATTGTGAGGCTGCACTTGGAGGGACACTTAGAACCACTGCAGGGTACGGGGTGAGGGAAAAACTGATCTAAGTCCCCAAGTTTTCAGGGAACCAGAGGGTAACCCTGGGAGGTCTATGGGTGAGAAGAAGCCTTGGTGTGAGCATCATAAGTTAATGGGAGTTTATTCAGCAGTTGGGACCACTCAGCCTGTGGCGAGTGCGTGACACCTAAAAGTGTTTCTTATGGGATGGACAAAAAGGTGTTGGTAAGAGTGACTCAACACAGCAGCCCGTTAGTGTCAGGTCTCTGAGACACCTGCCATGTACAGACAGCCCTGAAGTACAACCTAGATGTTGGTGGGCTGTGACAGGTTCCCAGTGGATGCACGTTGCTCCGGCAGTGTCCCAGGAAAGGTGCTGGCAGCAACCGTGTCTCCCATGCTGTGTGCTGGCTTTGACAGAGGTCTTGTGGGAATGTGTTGGCTGCACCATTTCTGCTGTGGGTGTGCAGTGTTCTCAGAGCACTGTAAATGTGTGTTGGCCCCGACAGTGCTTCCGGGGCGGGGGGGTGGTGCGTGTGATGGCTGTGAAGGCATCTCTTGTAGACGTGTGCTGCTTGTGACTGTGTCCCCTGTGGGTATTTGAGGAGCTGACATTAGCAACAATATTTTTCTGGCCTGTGACCCCGTGGCTGCGGGCCCAGCCCACGCCACACTGAGTTCATTGTGCTTCTGGACCTCCCCTTCCCCACCCCCTCCACGTGGGCCGAGGCTGGTGGTGACCTCCCTCTGTCCCCTGTGCGGGATTCTGGTCTAGGCAGCCTGGACCCAAACTGAACACAGTCTGGGTGACAGGCCTCCAGCTTGGGCTTGGCCCGTCTCTTCTCTGTTTCTCTTTACTTCTCCCCCCTCAATCTCTTTGTCTCGGTTTGTCTGTCACACACCCATCCTCCACATTCTGACACATGGCTCCCACAGAGGCGCGCAACACACACACACACACCACACACACACCCCTACACACACTCCCTCACAAGCACTCGCTTACCAGACATACACTCACTCTGACCCACACCCCATCATAGTGACACGCACGTACACACGGCCAGACACATACACGCAGACACACAACTTCCCAGTGACACGCACTGACTCACATTAGGCGATGCACTCGCGCTCACACTCACACTCGGAGGAGCACACACACAGCCTGCCCACACCCCCGGCACACTCACGCCGCCACACACCCGACGCGATGACACACGCAGCACAAAGACCCCCAGCCCTGCCCCCACGTTCACGTTCACGTTCACGCTAGCCCTCGTCCCGCAGGCCCAGGCCCCCCCTCCCCCATTGTCTCCGGCTCAGAACAAAGCCCCCGGCTCCGTCGCCGCCACCGCCGCCCGGGAGAGGCCGGCGGGCCGGCGGGCGCGGCCGGACGGGCCGGGCAGCCGCGGGCACTAACCTCCGCGCGGCGCGGGCTCCCTCGCCCGGTCCTGGGGCGCCGTCCGGCGCGGTCAGCCCCCGGGGCAGCGCCTGCCCGCGCGGGGCCTGGGGCTGCGCATCGTCCGCCGCCGCTGTCTCTCAGTCCGCGAGCAGCTCCGGGCGACCGGCCGTCGG
>SJYX01000646.1:0-23155 GCA_006410675.1 Oreotragus oreotragus | reverse complement strand
TCCGCGCCGCGGCCCCCCCAGCCCGTCCTCCCTCCGCCCCTCGACTTCCCGGCCCCATGCCCGGCCGGATCCGGCCCCAGCGCCGCGCCGTCCCCGCGTGCCCGCTCCCTTCCCTTCTCCCGGCGCCCCTTCCCCGTCCCGTTCTCCGCGTCCCCGTCTCCTTCTCGTCCTGCTCGTCCACCTTCTTTCCCGCCCCCTATTCCCCCACCGGCCCCTCTTCTCCCTCACTGTTCTGTTCTCTTCCCCTCCGAACCCTTTTCTCCCCGTTCCCCTCTCCCCGCTTCCCATCGTCTTCTCGTCCCATCGCTCCGTTCTTTCCTCTCCAGACCCTTCTCCTCCACCCCTTCTCCTGGATCCTCTCGCCTCACCTCTCCACCGCACCGGTTCTCCCCGTGTCCTTTGCCTGCCCTTCTCCTTTCCCGACTCCCCACTTCTTTTTCCCCAACCTCGTCTCCTTGTCCCTTTCTCCGAGTTTCCTCCCCACATCCCCTTACCTCCCGATTTCCTCCGTCATCTCTCTTTCCCCATCCTCTTCCTCCTTGTGAATCTCTCCATTCTCTCCGATCACTTCTGTTTATCCCAAGCTCTTTATTCCTTTCCCCCTTTTCGTCGCCTAGTTCTCCCTTCCTCGCTTCCTCTTTTATCCCAAAGTTGAGGCTCCAGATGAAAGGGACTGGAACGAGGAGATTTAGGGTGGGTGTTCTCACTCAGGGTATATATACTTCTCAGAAAAGGAAAGCGAGATGGAAACTGGGCAGGGAGGTGGGAAGGGTCTTGAGGGGCCAACCGGGAGAGAAAATGAAAATAAGTCCATCAGATGGAGGCGTACAGTGTTAAAAGAACTGGAACAGTTTTGATCCCTCTTCTCTGTCTTTCCTTATGACTGAGTGTGGGCTGTTAGTCTAAAGGTATTCTGGACTTGAGACTTGTGCAAGTGGTATAAAGAAATCAGGAACCTCTGGGGAGAGAGATAAGTTTCGATGAAAGCAAAAGGGAGTGTGATTTTTTTCAAGAGGAGTGAAGAAGACTCTGGAATCCTTGATAGCATCCAGGTTTCTGGCTTGGGCAGCTGGGCTTGGTGGTGACATTCACTGCCCTGGACAACAGGAGGAGGAGTAGCTCGCAGAAGGCTGATTAGGAAGATGAAGACTTCTGATTTGGGCTGCTGGCTTTGAAGCGCCTGTTGGCTAGGTAGGTCTGCAGCTTAGAGGAGCGGTCTGGGATGGACATAAATATTTGGGAATCATCTGCAAATACCATATAAGCTTGAATATAGAGTGAGGTTTTTGCTGTTTTGTTTTTCCAAAATCATACCAAAGGAAACAGGGAGTAACCTTATACTTGAGTCCTTACAAAGTCTCTCATATTACAGGGTTTGCTCTCATTTGCTTTATTTTGAACAACAAACCACTGGATAGGGCAGTATGGTATGGTGACTAAGCTTGTGGACTCTGGAGCCAGACTGCCTGACTTAGGGTCCAGACCCTGCCATTTACAAGCTGTGTGGCTTTTAGAAATTCACTTAACCTGTCTTTGACTCAGTTTTCTCATCTACAAAGCAGGACTTAGGGTTCAATTATTTAATATATGTCAATATACTTGGCACATAGTAAGTGGTCCATTCAGTTCAGTTCAGTCGCTCAGTCATGTCCGACTTTTTGCGACCCCATGAATTGCAGCATGCCAGGCCTCCCTGTCCATCACCATCTCCCGGAGTTCACTCAAACTCACGTCCATCGAGTCCGTGATGCCATCCAGCCATCTCATCCTCAGTCGTCCCCTTCTCCTCCCTCCCCCATTCCCTCCCAGCATCAGAGTCTTTTCCAATGAGTCAACTCTTCACATGAGGTGGCCAAAGTACTGGAGTTTCAGCTTTAGCATCAGTCCTTCCAAAGAAATCCCAGGGTNTAGGGGACTGGAATGCTAAAGTAGGAAGTCAAGAAACACCTGGAGTAACAGGCAAATTTGGCCTTGGAATGTGGAATGAAGCAGGGCAAAGACTAATAGAGTTTTGCCAAGAAAATGCACTGGTCATAGCAAACACCCTCTTCCAGCAACACAAGAGAAGACTCTACACATGGACATCACCAGATGGTCAACACCGAAATCAGATTGATTATATTCTTTGCAGCCAAAGATGGAGAAGCTTTATACAGTCAACAAAAACAAGACCAGGAGCTGACTGTGGCTCAGATCATGAACTCCTTATTTCCAAATTCAGACTTAAATTGAAGAAAGTAGGGAAAACCGCTAGACCATTCAGGTATGACCTAAATCAAATCCCTTATGATTATACAGTGGAAGTGAGAAATAGATTTAAGGGCCTAGATCTGATAGATAGAGTTCCTGATGAACTACGGAATGAGGTTCGTGACATCGTACCGGAGACAGGGATCAAGACCATCCCCATGGAAAAGAAATGCAAAGAAGCAAAATGGCTGTCTGGGGAAGCCTTACAAATAGCACCGAAAAGAAGAGAGGCGAAGTGGTCCATAAACGCTATCTATTTTTACTGTTCGGCCAAGACCCATTAACCTGAAATGTCCTCAATAATGGTTGCCTGTATAGGTCACTTGCCACAGAATCGATAGTCCCAGCTTTGATAACTATTCCTGGTAATACAGCCTCACAACTGCATGTGTTGGGTGTTTCTAAGGATGTTTTATAAACAGTGCTTTAAAAAGCAATACTGTAGTATTTGGGAGGGGTTCTAGGCTGCTGGAAATGTTCTCTTACTTGGCCTGATTGATGCTATATGGATGTTTTACTCTGTGACTATTCATTAAACCAAACACTTATGGCTTAGACCATTTTCTATATGAATATTATACTTCAGTAAAAAAAAAATCTAAAAGGTTATTTTTAAAAGGCAAAAAAATTAAGTGATTTTTAGAGGTCATGAATATACTCTTGCAGGATGCAAGCCAAACACTAACTGCCTTCGCATGAGGCAAATGGGACCTGTGACTTGGGATAAAGTTTCCAATGACTGCATTACATGTGGATTCAAATTGTGCTGTGTCCTCGCCCAAATTCTGCACTTAGGCTGAAGAGAAAGTCATCTGTTTTGGAAAATAGATAAGATGGCTGAAAAAGTGACCCTAATAATGAGGAAGATACTGCTTTGGCTAATTCGTGTTAAAAGATGCATTAAATTGTTTATTCAACTAGGAATATGGAAAGAAAGCCATATTTATAAATCAATGTCTTATTCATAAATATTTATATTTCATGATGATCCTGTGCTGTGCTTAGTTGCTCAGTTGTGTCTGACTCTTTGTGACTCCATGGACTGTAGCCTGCCAGGCTCCTCTGCCCATGCAATCTTCCAGGCAAGAATACTGGAGTGGGGTGCCATTTCTTACTCCAGCAGACCTTCCTTACCCAGGGATTGAACCTGCATCGCTTGTGTCTCCTGCATTGGCAGTATTCTGTGCCATTAGCATCACCTGGAAGCCCTTTGTGATGATATATGAATTTAAATATACGTAGAATAAAGTCCATTAACTGATAGAAGTAGAATTTTGGCTGTTTCAGCCTCATCCCTGAAGGTACACATTTTCAGTTTGGTCAGAATCTTTCTGGGTTTTCTCACTGGGAAAATGAGAAATCATCTTAGGTTTGGGTTGACTTATAGGGAAAATGTGATAAATGGTAAATGAGGCTAAAGGAGTGAATGAGATTTCCCAGGGACAGAATGTACATTAGGAAGAGAAGGGGGCCTGAGACAGACACTAGGAAGTTCCAGCACTTAAAGGTTGAGGAGAAGAATCACAGTCTTCAAAGGAGAGTGAGAAGTGGCCAGAGAGGGAGAAGAAAGGGAAGATGAGGTGCCAATGAGGCCAAGTGAAAGACTGAAAGAAGTCACGAGGCAAGGAGTGCTGATCAGGGTTGGATGACACAGAGGAGGCCAGGGAGGCAAGGACTGAAAAGCATCCATTGGATTTGGCCAGAGGGACAGCATTGGTGACCTTGGGGACAACAGGGTAGGGGGAGTAGTAGGGGAGAAAACTAGTCAGCACACAGGAAGGGAGCTGGGTAAGGGATGAGGAACTGCAGACATGCCATGCAGCCTGTTCTTTCAAAAGGCTAGACTACAGGGAGGAGGGAGATCTATTGCAGGGGCAAGGGACAGGTGTTTTAGGGGGCCAGAGAGTTTTTCAAATAAAAGAACCTAAATTTTCTTACCTCTCTTTATTGAAGATACATATTAATGGCCACTATGTGCCAGCTTTATGCTTAGGATACATTGTTAGGGTATGATAAGGAGCATTCAGAAGCTGTGAAGACAGATCTGTACATTGGCACTGCATAGTATAATGATAGAGGAAAGCATGGGATTGCAGGCATAGTTCAGCGCAGTTCAGTCTCTCTGTTGTGTCCAATTCTTTGCAACCCCATGGACTGCAACACACCAGGCCTCCCTGTCTATCACCAACTCTTGGAGATTACTCAAACTCATGTTCATTGAGTCAGTGATGCCATCCAACCATCTTATCCTCTGTCGTCCCCTTCTCCTCTCACCTTCAATCTTTTCAAGCATCAGGGTCTTTTCAAATGAGTCAGCTCTTTGCATCAGGTGGCCAAAGTATTGGAGTTTCAGCTTCAGCATCAGTCCTTACAATGAACACCCAGGACTGATCTCCTTTGGGATGGACTGGTTGGATCTCCTCACAGTCCAAGGGACTCTCAAGAGTCTTCTCCAACACCACCGTTCAAAAGCATCAATTCTTTGGTGCTTAGCTTTCTTTATAGTCCAACTCTCACATCTATACACGACTACTGGAAAAACCATAGCCTTGACTAGATGGACCTTTGTTGGCAAAGTAATGTCTCTACTTTTTAATATGCTATCCAGGTTGGTCATAACTTTTCTTCCAAGGAGTAAGTGTCTTTTAATTTCATGGCTGCAGTCACCATCTGCAGTCATTTTGGAGCCCAGAAAAACAGTCTGTCACTGTTTCCATTGTTTCCCCATCTATTTGCCATGAAGTAATGGTACCAGATGCCATGATCTTAGTTTTCTGAATGATGAGCTTTAAGCCAACTTTTTCACTCTCTTCCTTCACTTTCATCAAGAGGCTCTTTAGTTCTTCTTCACTTTCTGTCATCTGCATGTCTGAAGTTATTGATATTTCTCCCAGCAATCTTGATTCCACTTTGTGCTTCCTCCAGCCCAGCATTTCTCATGATGTACTTTGCATATAAGTTAAATAAGCAAGGTGACAATATACAGCCTTGACATACTCTTTTCCCAATTTGGAACCAGTCTGTTGTTCCATGTCCAGTTCTAACTGTTGCTTCCTGACCTGCATACAAATTTCTCAAGAGATGGTTCAGGTGGTCTGGTATTCTCATCTCTTTCAGAATTTTCCACATAGAGGGGAAAATGTGGGCATAGAGGGGATTCTAAATCCAGTCCAGGGTTGGGATGTCAGCAAATAGTGTCACAAAGATGACACTGGAACTGGATCTTGAAAGACCAATAGAAGCAGAGCAGAGGAAGAAGTTGGAGAAAGGACTTTCAGGCAGAATAAATAGCACCATGTTCAAAATCAGAAGGGTATGAATGAAAATGGCCTTTGGCTATGGAGGTTGGTATACAAGTTTTAAGTGTTGGTGGTTCCTGAGTACATTGACTTGGCTGGAGTGTAAGGCATATGGGCTAGTGTGAAAGGAGAAAACAAGAAAGGTAAATGGAACCAAATCATGGAGTATGCTACATTTTATGTATATAGTAGAGGCTCTGAGCCATTGTAAAGTTTATTTAATAAAGAAAGTAAAAATGATCAGGTGATGAGACATCAGCATCATTTTGGCTGCACTACTGAGGATCAAAAGAGAATGGACAAGAGTCAGTTTCAATTGCCTGGTTTGTCAGTTCAGTTCAGTCACTCAGTTGTGTCCGACTCTTTATGACCCCATGGACTGCAGCACGCCAGGCCTTCCTGTCTATCACTAACTCCTGGAGTCTACTCAAACTAATGTCCATTGAGTTGGTGATGCCATCCAACCATCTCATCCTCTGTCGTCCCCTTCTCCTCCTACCTTCAATCTTTCCCAGCATCAGGGTCTTTTCCAATGAGTCAGTTCTTCGCATCAGGTGGCCAAAGTATTGGAGTTTCAGCTTCAACATCAGTCCGTCCAATGAATATTCAGGACTGATTTTCTTTAGGATTGACTGGTTTGGTCTTGTTGCAGTCCAAGGAACTCTCAAGAGTCTTCTCCAACACTACAGTTCAAAGGCATCAATTCTTTGGTGCTTAGCTTTCTTTATAGTCCAGCTCTCACATCCATACATGACTACTGGAAAAACCATAGCCTTGACTAGATGGACCTTTGTTGGCAAAGCCTGGCTTATAGTGAGGATCTAAACTAAGTTAGTAGTAGGATTAGAAAAGAAGAGTGAGAAATGAGAGACGTTTTAGAGACTACAATTCTTTTTTACTTCTTTAAATCTTTTATTTTGTATAAAGATATACATATATATATAATATGTACATATACATATAAGATATACATATATATAATATACACATAGGTAAAATCAGTATAGTCAATTAACAATGTTGTGATAGTTTCAGGTGAGCAATGAAGGGACTCAGCTATATATATATACATGTATACATTCTCCCCCAAATCCTCCTCCCATCCAAGCTGCCACATAACATTGAGCAGAATTCCATGTGCTGTACAATAGGTCCTTGTTGGTTATTCATTTTAAATATAGTAGTGTGTACACGACTATCTCAAACTCCCTAACTATTCCTTCCCCCTGTCAACCATAAATTAGCTTTCTAAGTCTGTGAGAAAATCTTTATTTACTTATTTGGCTGCACCCAGTCTTAGTCGCGGCACCCAGGATCTTTGTTGCAGCATGTGGGATGTAGTTCTCTGACTAGAGGTCAAACCCAGGCACCCTGCATTAGGAGCTCGGAGTCTCAGCCACTTGCCCACTAGTGAAGTCCCTAGGGACTACATTCTTGATGGCTGACTAGAAGTGAGGAGTGCTGGCAGAGGAAGAGTGTAAGATGACTTACACCTTCCTGGTCTGTACCTTAGTGATGTTACTCACTATGTTTGGGAAGAAAAGGATGAGCATGTTTGAGAGGAGAGAGATATGATAATGAGTTTGGCTTTGGACATGATGACTTTAATATGTATGTGAGATATCCCAATGAAGATGTGTAGGAGGTGGTTGAGTATAAAATTTGGAATTCAGGTAAGTTGAGGAAAGATATTTTGGAGACACCGGTCTGTCAGTCTACAGTGGTTAAGTGGAACCATGAGAATGGATGTGGTCACCTGCAGAGAATATATAGTGAAAAGAGTGCCTGGGCAGTTTTAGGGTGGATAACAAAAGAGCCATGAAGGGGATTGGGAAGAAGTGGCTAACAGGATAAGAACTGAGCAAGAGAGTAGTGTCCAATGTGCCATCATAAAAGCCAAGGAAGGAAACAGCTTCTAGAATGAGAGTTGTCATCAGAGAAAAACTACCACACTTAGATGAGGTCGCATAGGTCTCTGTTAGACTTTGAAATTAAGATGTAGCTGATGATCTTAATGATTCAAAGACAGAGGAAGAATGAGGCCAGAGGCATCACACCTCCTGATTTCAAACTGTATTACAAAGCTGTAATCAAAACGGTATATCTGCATAAAAGAAGACATATAGATCAAGGGAACAGAATAGACAACCCAGAAGTAAACTCATACATTTAGTTAATTTCATGTGCAAACAACCTAAGTTTCCGTTGATGGGCAAATTAATAAATAATATTCGTTCATGCTGAATATGGCTTCTTTGGTAGCTCAGCTGGTAAAGAATCCACCTGCAATGTAGGAGACCCCGGTTCAATTCTTGGGTAGGAAAGATCCCCTGGAGAAGAGATAGGCTACCCACTCCAGTATTCTTGGGTTTCCCTGGTGGCTCAGATGGTAAAGAATCTGACTGTAATGCAAGAGACCTGGGTTTGATCCTTGGGTTGGAAAGATCTCCTGGAGGAGGGCATGGGAACCCATCCAGTATTCTTGCCTGGAGAATCTCCATGGAGAATCGCCATGTTGCTTGGCGTGCAACAGCCTATGAGGTCGCAAAGAGTCGGACAGGACTGGGAGACTAAGCACAGTATATGCTGACTATAAGAAAGAATATAAAGATTCCTTCCAGAATAAAGCAGGAATGCTAGTGAGACAGTAGGATGAAGAACTACTACTACTCAGTGAGTGCAGCAGGGAATGAACGAGAAAGGATAGTAACATGAGGCTGAGAGGAGGAATGGGGAAAAGAAGGACTGAGGAACAGTTGCTGGGGACTAAGCAGCAGGATCACATTGAACACTGCAGGTAAGAAGCTAATGGAGAGGCAATGGCTAGTGGAGAAAGGTCCCAAAGAAGAGAGGCAGGTGTGAGGAATTAACTATGGTTACTGGAAGGAACTGGTTTTTAACCTTGAGAGGTACTTCTTCCTTCAAGACTAAAAGGGAAGATGAGTGAGGATCCAGATAAGTGCATGTATGAGGTTATGATGGCAGTAGGGATGGAGGGTTGACATGGGAATTTCAGGCCATTGTACCTGATCCCATTCTCTCTAGAGAGGAGTTGGTGTTTGTGAAAAATGGAACATGAGGGAGGCAGAATGTTAGGGATTTTGAGGAAAGTGTTAAAGGAGGGGAGACACTGTTAAGAGGAATGATGGCTGTTGGCCTTATAGGCTCAAAGGACCATGGAGTTGAGGATGCTAGCAAGAGAACAAAAGATACAAGCACAGCTACACTTAAGTCTCTGATGAAGAAGAGAGGTCATTTCATGACAACACCGAGTAGGGCAGAGGTTTGAATAACAAGATGATATGATTCTCAAAGACTGGGAGGAGGTATCGAGAAGTGCTTGTGTTTGTTTGGGCCTTTGGAAGCCTGGAGAATGGAGACCACTTCCCTCTCCATAGACATGTGGAAGAATGTGAAGAAACGATGTACTTAAAGCCAGCTCCTTAGAAGAAGTGGAGGTTCAGAGGTATATAATGGGGCTGAGAATTTTGGGATTTCAGAACAGAAAAGACTGGGAGAAGAGTCCAAGATAGAAAGGGCTAACTTTGGGAAGCAGTGAAAGGGCAAATTAACCAGGGTCAAGGAAGGACAGATGAGTGTGTGGAAGACCACATGGGAAAGGAAAGATGACCCCAAGGCCTGTCTTGTAAACGATGATCCTGAGAGACAGGATGGGAGGCTCTCAATTCTTGCTGGCTCTATTAATCATTTGTTCCTTCTTAGTGAGGGAGGAGGCACTGGGTAGCATTAGTACTTAGCTGTAGACTGCTCTGAGACTAAGCCCCCGCTCAAATGCTCATGAGAAAACCACAATTATTAGCGCTCTTCAGTAGAGCCCAGCCCTGGAGAAAGTGAGCAAGAGTATTAAAAAATGGCCAGAGTCCAGCACTGCTTGAGTTGGGCTCTTCCAAGAGTAAGTATGTTTTTCAGGCTCTGAAGGATTTCAATTCCCTGTAGAGACTCTAGGGAAGAAAAAAGGAGACTCTTGATTCTCTCCCACAGAGCAGGAGCCAGAGAAGGCAGAACCAGATGGAATCTAGAACACAGGTGGAGGGATTAAACGTGGAGAAGAGGAAGGACTCCCGTCCTCTGGGATAGGAAGTGAGGAGAGCCAGGTCTCTAAATTTCAGTTCACAGAGCGATCAATTTGCTGAAATTCACCAATTTTGCCAATTTACCAAAATTTTGTTTAATTATGTGTAAAGCTTACAACTATTTGCATGGCTGTATGGATGTTAACTAGTTTTGAAGATTACAAAGTGTAATTTGAAGTGTAGTTTAGCTCAGTTTTAGTTGCATTTGCAGCTGTTTCCCTGAAGTCATTTTTGCCAGGGCTAGCCTGGCCAAAGTTCAGTGTAGCCTAAATTTTTACTTATTTTGAAACTACCACTTTTCAGAGTGAGAATTTCTTGCGTATTTTGTTCTGTAACTATTGTAAAATGACTCAAATGTCAAATATAAACAATCTTGGGGGTTTCTGTCTTTCAACATTTTCAAACTAATAATTTAAAAAAAATACTTTTTGTACATTTTTCATTTTAATAGGTATATAGATATGGGCTGAAATATGGCCATATAATATTTCCTTACTTATTGGTAAATGGTATTAATAGTTACTACAGTAAGTGATAAAATTAATTATATAAATTTACTAGTTCAAGATAATTATTCTAGGATCTCATGATGACCATGAATAAATGGGGCTCCTGCCACAGTGACACTGAAGAAACATTTGTAGAATTTCTGCTGGTCCCATTCATGTCACTGTAGGGAGACTGTACTTTAGGAATATCCCTGCTTATCCCTATCCTTGATTATGTAGTTACTACTTCTAAATGAAGTTTTTACTCTGATTTTTAAATTTAAAGTAACAGTTTTATTTGGATACAATTTCATAGAGTTCATCCTTTTAAAGTGTACAGTTCACAGTCACTTTTAGTATATTCAGAGTTGTGTATCCATCAACCACAATCAAATTCCAGAATGTTTTCTTTGTTTCAAAAGAAACCCTATATCCACTAGCAATTACTCCCCATTTCCTTCTCCTTTCAACCCCTGGCAATGAATAATTACTTTCTGTTGCTGGAGATTTGCTTGTTTTGGATATTTCATTTAAATGGAAACACATAGTAGGTAGCCTTTTGTGTCTGGCTTCTTTCATTTAGCTTATTTTTGAGTTTCATATGTGTTGTAGAATGCATCAGTATTTCATTCTCTTTTATGGCAGAATAATATTCCATCCTATGAATATATCACATTCTCATTATTCATTCATTAGTTGAACATTTGGATTTTTTGTCCTTTTAGAGTAATGCTGTTGTGACATCTGCATACCAGTTTTTGTGCAGACACACCATTTCAGTTCCCTTGGGTATATACCTAGGAGTGGAATTGCTAGTATGATATATTGTTAACTGCATATTGTAAACTATGTTTACCATTTTGAGGAAATATTTGAGGAAATGGGCCAAGTTTTTCTATAGCAACTTTACCATTTTATCTTTATTCCAGGAATGTATGCTGGTTCCAATATATCTGCATCCTTGCCAAAACACTTTGTCTGGCCAAGATGCTGGGGGTAGGACAGGAGCAGGGGACCCTGCACCATGCTGTCTGGATGTCCTAAATCTGTCACCAGCCTGGCTCCCCTGCCAGAGAGGAAGGGGTTCCCTTGCTGCCCACATGGGTTCAGGGAAGCCCTGCTGGCCGGCAAGCCAGAGCAGCGTTTCTGGGCCACAAGTGTCTTCAAACACCTTGGGTGAGATTCCTCACGTGACCTCGACTAGATGCCAGCACTTCCTCTCACTAGGGAGCAGAGGGCCCTGGGATGGGGCCCGAGTGCAGAGGTGACACATGGGGTGGTCCTGATGTTAACTCTAAGGCCGTTCTGGCTCCATCCTAGGTATCCATCCTCTGGGCTTATCCAGGAGGGAAAAGGCTTAGAAAGGGCTGGAATGCTTTCTTAGCTGGAGAGGGTGGGATGGATAGAGCAGAACGGGGCTGGACAGAGTAGTAGACTAACCTAGACTGCATATTAAAAAGCAGAGACATTACCTTACCAACAAAGGTCTGTCTAGTCAAAGCTATGGTTTTTCCAGTAGTCATGTATGGATGTGAGAGTTGGACTATAACGAAAGATGAGTGCCGAAGAATTGATGCTTTTGAATGTGGTGTTGGAGAAGACTCTTGAGAGTCCCTTGGACTGCAAGGAGATCAAACCAGTTAATCCTGAAGGAAATCAATCCTGAATACTCATTGGAAGGACTGATGCTGAAACTGAAACTCCAATACTTTGGCCACCTGATACAAAGAGCTGACTCATTTGAAAAGACCCTGATGCTGGGAAAGAGTGAAGCAGGAGGAGGAGGGGAAGACAGAGGATGAGATGGTTGGATGCCATCACTGACTCAATGGACATTAGTTTGAGCAAGCTCCAGGAGTTGGTGATGTGTCAGGGAAGCCTGGTGTGCTACAGTCCATGAGGTCATAAAGAGTTGGACACCACTGAGTGACTGAACTGAAGTGAATGACTAATGATGTTCAGTCTCTTTTTATATGCTTATTGGCCATTGTATATTTTCTTCTCTGATTTCTTTCAGGATTTTTTTCTGTCTTTGATTTCCTATGGTTTGAATATTCTGTAAATATTCTGCAGTCTTGTACACCTAGGTGTAGATTTTTTCAGTGTCCATTTTGATGTCTTCTGAACTTTCTGGATATGTGGTTTGGTGTCCTCCATCAATTTCAGAGAATTCTCAATGATTATGACCTCAAATACTTCTTCTGTTTCTCTTTTCCCCTCTCCGCATTCCCATTACATATATTGTTACTGTCCCACAGTTCTTGTCTTCCACAGTCCACAGTTCTTGGATATTCTGTTCCTTAAATAATTATCTAACTTTCCTTTTAAAAAAACTTTAATTGAGTGAGTCTTTAAATTCTGTAGTGCTTTACAGTTTTCAGTCTCACACATGATTTCATATAATCACATTATATAACCCTTTTGTTTCCCACCCCTCTGTTGCCCCTTCTCCCTCTTATTTTCCTTTGTTGCTTGTGTTTTTGGCATTCTATCTAAGACATCATCACCTAATCCAAGGTCAAGATTTATTATTTTAAAATTTTAGGTCTACGATCCATTTGAATTAATTTTTGTATGTGGGTGAGACAGCGGCAACTATTTTACATGTAGATAGCTAGTCCTATCATTATTTGTTGAAAAAACTTGTTTTTTTATCATCCTTATTAGGAAAAAATTGACTATAAATGTGAGGGTTTACTTCTGACCTCTCAATTCTATTCTCATCTACATGTCTATCCTTATGCCAGTACCATATAGTCTGGCTTACTTTGTATAAGTTTTAAAACGAGGAAGTATGAGTCCTCCCATTTTGTTCTTTTTCAAGAATATTTTGTGTGGCTATTCTGACTCCCTTGAATTTCCATATGAATTTTAGTATTTCTGCAAATAAAAAAGGCAGCATAACTTTCATAGGGATGGTATTGAATCTCTAAATCAATTTGGGGAGTATTTGTATCTTAACAATATTAAGTCTTTGCATCCATGAACATGTGTTATCTTTACATTACTTAGGCATTTTACATTTTATCTCAATAATCTTTTGTAGTTTACAGTGTGTAAACTTGTTAAGTTCTTTTGTTAAATTTATCCCTAAGCATTTTATTTTTTTTGATATTATTGTAAATGAAATTTATTTTTTGGATTGCTCCTTGCTAGTGTGTCCGAGAAGGCAATGGCACCCCACTCCAATACTCTTGCCTGGAAAATCCCATGGATGGAGGAGCCTGGTGGGCTGCAGTCCACGGGGTTGCTAAGAATTGGACACGACTGAGTGACTTCACTTTCACGCACTGGAGAGGAAATGGCAACCCACTCCAGTGTTCTTGCCTGGAGAATCCCAGGGATGGGGAAGCCTGGTGGGCTGCCATCTATGGGGTCGCACAGACTCCAACATGATTCAGTTGACTTAGGAGCAGCAGCAGCAGCAGCAGCAGTGTGTAGAAATAAAATTGGTTTTTATTTACTGATTGATTTCAGAATGGTAACTGACCTTGTATTTTTAGGGTAAAACTGACTTCGTTCTGGTTTATAATTCTTTCTTTATGTTGTTGGATACAGTTTGCTAGTATTCTGCTGAAAAGTTTGCATCTATGTTTATAAGGGGTATTGATATTTTCTTGTGATATCTTTTTCTGGATTTAGTTCATGGTAATAATGGCTTCACAGAATGAGTTAGAAAGTGCCGTTTTTAACTTTTTAAAAATTCCTATGTTTTTTTTTTTAAATCAGCTTGATCAAATGAATATTATCCATTTGTTTTGGGCATCTGAATCCTAAGTTTCTGATGTTAGGATTACTAACAATAGTGACATTCAATACAACTTGATTGAAATGTGGTACACAATAGACAAAGAGAAGACTTTGGTAAAACTAAACTAAGTCAACCTGAAATTAATTGAAAACTAAAAGTAAAAAAAAGTGAACCTACAAAGTTATTAAACCTTTCCATGCAACACAATTTCCATAAATTTTATAAACTACTGATAGGAACAAATTTTTGGTGAATTGATAACTTTACCAGATTAGATTTTGGTGCTCAAAACCAACAATTTTAAAACTTGATAACTTTGGAAAACTTGATGAATTGAGCCTTTGGGAGCTTGGTCAATGGGTGACCTGTCTTCAGTAAATAGCTTTTCAGCTAATTGCCTAATTCCTGGATGTAGATAAAGATCAGGAGGGTAGAGAATTGAGAAGACCATGCTTATAGCCTTTTTTTTTTTTTTAGAAGTAGGAGGTGAGGTTAAGTGCTTATAACAAGAGATGAAGATGATACAAAACAGTTTAAGAGAAGTATAGAACATTTGGAGGGGTCAAGAGATGGCAGGATTGAGCAATTTACGACTGTACAGTTGTTTCAGGACTGAATTTTGTTGATCCCATTGCCAGTGGTTGTGTAATACATTTTTGTTCCTAGAAGCTTAGTGAGGACTGCACAGGAGTAACCTGGTAATTCATAAGTGGGTGGGAGAGAAAGACATGGGGTTGAGTAGGAGCTACCATGAGAACAGATGAATTGTTGGATCATGATATCCAGACTAAAGAAAGAAAGGCCTGGTACACACAGGCAGAAAAGTGTTCAGGAGACTGTAGAGTTTCTAGAGTTTGAAGATTTGATATATGTGCAAAGGGAATGAGAGACCCAGAGGCCAGAAGCTGGGTTTCGAGAATGAGATTCTGGAGCGTAAAGCTTTAGGGGTAAAGTAGATCTGGTCACGAAAGGGTCAAAGGCCTGGTAAACAGAATGGGCTGAAGAGATGGGCTTCAGGAGGAGAGGACAATAAAGAACTATGGGGCCGGCACCTTGAATGGAGCATCCCAGGTTGGGATGGTAAGACTGTATGCCTAAGACTTGAATCAATGTGTGAATGATCAGAAGCTGTCTTCTCCCACCTTCACCCCCAGTCGGCTTGTGCAATGAATGGCCCAGTCAGTTATAAAAAAGGATGGATGTGGGCAAGTGTTTCTTAGTATTACAAAACCCTTTCAGAGTTTGGACTGTCCTGTACTTGCTCCTGTCTCTGCTAGCTCCATGATGATTCCTCACTCATGTTTGGAATTCCTGATATTCTGCCTACTCTAGCCCATCCTGCTAAGTCTGATTCATTTTGTGACTAGCTCTGGGCTACACACTACTTGTTTTCTCCTCAAAGGCAGACATGTTCAACGTGCAGGCTTGCCAACTGACTTCCTGTGTGCAGGAAGTGGGCCAGCAGGTGCTTTAGGCATCCACTAGCAGTTAAAGCCAAGAACATCAGGAGGAGGTGGTACAAGCGTCTTGAGTTCTCAAGAAAAGAGGTTTTACACAAAGGTGGTGGAAGCCGCAGTAGGGAATGAGAAAGATCTCCTCCAGCCCCTTTGCCCTCAACACAAGATTTTGCACTTTTCCCTTAAATTTGTCTAAATCCTTAAGTGTCTATCTATCTCCATAACTAAGGCCTGGCAAAAGTACTCATTATAAAATTGTCTTAGTCCATTTGGGCTATTATTACAAAAATACCACAAACTGGGTTATTTATAAACAATAGAAATTTATTTCTCATCGTTCTGAAGGATGGGAAATCCAAGATCGAGGTACTGGCATGACTGAATTCTAGTAAGGACCCTCATCCAGTTTCATAGCTGACATCTTCTCACTGTGCCCTCTTTATAAGAACAATATTCCCATTTGTGAGGCTTCCGCTCTCAAAACCTTAGCACCTTCCAAAGGCCCCACCTCCCAATACCATCCAACTGGGCTTAGGAGTTCTTTCTGAAAATTGTTTTACTTATTTATTTTCACTGGTCTTTGCAACATTCAGGGTCTTCGATCTTCATTGTGGCATGCAGGATCTTTAGCTGGGGCATCTTTTTCAGTTGTGCCATGAGAGCTCTTAGTTGCAGCATATGAGATCTAGTTCCCTGATCAAACCCGAGCCCCCTACACTGGAAGTGTGGAATCTTAGTCACTGGACCACCAGGGAAGTCCCTGGGCATCAGGATTTCAACACAGGAATTTGGGTGGGGGGCGGGTGGTGCGGACACAAACATTCAGACCATAGCAAAAGATCAATTCATTGATCTTCAAAATTTACTTTTTAAATCTTCTTTCCTCTCAAGTTGCTGCTGTATCTCTGTTCTATCTTCCCCAACTCCTTTTCTTAAATCTCTACTGAATTTGTTACAATACTGCTTATGTTTTGGTTTTTGACTGTAAGGCATGTGGGATCTTAGCTCTAGGACCAGGGATTGAACCTGCACTCCCCTCCCACCCGTCCCCAGCACTGAAAGGCAAAGTCTTAACCATGGAACTGCCAGGTAAGTCCCTGTCCTCCCTTTTACTGTCACTACACTTTTCTAGCTGTTTTTATGGTTTCTGCTTTTGCCCCTCTCAAGAGACTGGTACATTAGCGGTCAACAGTGAATATCCTAATTTTCAAGCTGGATGGCCAAAAATACTCATTATAATAACTGTTATTTGGAGCCTGGCCAACATTAGGTTCCGAGAATACATCTAGTGTCTGTCCCCAGAAGCTCAGAATCTGAAGATGTTTCTGACCCCACATCCTCTGGATTTTGAGACACCAGTGTTCTAGCTGTAGTTCTTTTCACCCTCCTCAGAGGGCTTTTTTTTCTCTGTGTGGCCTTTGAATGTTGACTCTATCCTTTTCCTTTTACTCGATATTTTTTGTCTGGGAAATCTCAGCCAGTCCAGTTGCTTCAGTTTCCACATGTGTGTGTGATTCTCACATGTGTATTGCTACCTTATATATCCTCTGAACTCCAGAACAACTCTTCATGAGATAGCTCTTAACAGGAATATGTTTACAACAAAGCTCATCTCTGATCTGCTTCTCCTCTGCCAGTCTTCATTCTCTGTGAATGGAATTATTTCACCCTACTGTCCAAGCGGTAATGTGGTATTGTGCTTGACTCTTAACTTCTTCCTCTACCTCATGAAACAGATGTGATATCTAGTCTATTCTATCTCCTCTATACCTGTTTGATCTGTGGGCTTCTCTCCATTCCCTCTGCTTCTGTCCTAGTCTAATCTTCCCTTAACTCCCCTTGGATTCCTTAATTAGCCTCTTATTTGATTTCCTTGCTTCAAGTCTTGTCCCCTAACCCATCTTCCCGTCTGATGCAAGAATGATCGTTCTGAATTGTAAATCTGATCCTTTTTCTCTTCATTTAAAAATCCTTCAGAGGCTTCCCCTAGTCTTCAGGATAAAATCCAAGCACTTTATCATGTCTTACAGGGCCTTTTGTAACCTGATCTTGCCTGGCTTTCTCGCTTCATTTCCTCCACTTCATCCTCAAAACTAAATCCCAGATGTACCAAATTACTTACTAGGAATTTCTCAACCACTCCATTCTGTTTCATAATTCAGCACATTTCTACCTGCAGATCTTGCTGCCTTGGAGTGCCCTCCCAAGGGACTTTGCTACCCAACACTTGATGAATGCCTACTCGTCCTTCAAGATTCAGCCCTAGCATTATTTCCTCTGAAAAGTTCCTTACTGATCTCCGCCTTTCTCAGTACTCCAGTATGCCTCGTGCACACCACATTATTAGCTATCCATCTTACTATCTTGTGCTTATTCATGATTTGTCCCTCCAAATGGCCTGTTGGGCCCTGGAGGAGTCATCCCTGTGTTCTCTATACTAGCACCGTGCTTTGAATGAAGGAAGACTATGTTTGCTAAATTCATTTGGTAATTAATTTTTGAGTCTCTCCTAGGCACAAGGAAGACAGTGTACTAGGTACTGTGATGAATTTTGCAGGTTCTCTTTCCTCTCTGAAAGGCAATTTCTCAGTCTCCTTTATATTCTGTATCCTGTCTGTCCCCTAATGTCTTACCTCAGTCTCCTTTCCCTCTACATATATACCCTGAGTCATCCCATCCATTTCCTTAGCTTTAACTGCCAAGAACTCTCAAATCTCTTTTCCCAGGGAAGAACTCTTTCCTAAACTCCACATGCTCCCAGGGATTTCAAACTCAGCACATACAAAACTGAACTATTTTTCCTTTGTTCCATGTGAGATAAAAGGAAAGGTTAATTGTAGGAAACCTTCTGAGACCAGTTTAAGAAAGAGCAGTTAGAAGTTAAGTCAGGGCAACGGGATTGAGTTTTCAGTTACATCTCTAGGTACAGCTTTCGTATTTTCATCTTCTTGGAGTGAAGGGCAGTAAAACTTTGGCTTTTCATGCTGGGCCACACAGTGGTGTGCCAAAGTATACGTGAAGCAACAGTGTAAACAAAGCTCATCTTCCTACAGCATCAATTTTGATAGAATTAGTATGTGTGTGTGCAATGTACAATATTTAACTTGTAAGAACTAAAACCATTATTTTTATATTAAACATATATATTGTGGAACAGAATGCAAAATGTCACAAAAGTTGAAACTCCTTGCCTCAAAATAAAAACACAGACCATTTAGGAATCAAACCTAGATCTTCCACATTGCAGGCAGATTCTTTACCATCTGAGCCACCAGGGAAACCCTTATTATTAGGACAGCTCAAATTTAACTACCGAATTCATGTCCCTGAGTCAGAGCTACAGTATGCCCCCACATTTAAGGGCACAGAGGAAAACTTCATGGGTACGGACATCATCCAGTAGTGAACAATGGGGAATCAGCATCGCAGGAAGTTCATTTTCAGATGAAGTAAGAGGAAACTGGGGAAGGGAGGAGTTAGGAAATTTAAAATGCAGAACTTGGCTGAAGAACTTAGTACAATATGTTGACTCAGTTGAGACATTTATAGATGCCTATTTTTCCCAGGTTCTCTACTGAGTGGCCCAAGAGTTGATTAGGCATCTCCCCTACCCTCTAGGAATTCATCAGCTAGTGATGGGTGTTGAACAATGTAACTGTGCCATTGCTACAACAAAGGGTGTACCATGAGAAACTGGACCACTGGAAAAGTCCCTAACTTAGCTTGTAGAATTCAGTGAATACTTCTTAGAGGAGGCAACAGATCAGCTTCTGGCTACATCTTGGAAAATGTATAGGCATTTTCTGTCTGTAGGTAGGTTAGACGGGGAAGGCAATGGCACCCCACCCCAGTACTCTTGCCTGGAAAATCCAATGGACGGAGTAGCCTGGTGGGCTGCAGTCCATGGGGTCGCTAACAGTCGGACAGACTGAGCGACTTCACTTTCACTTTTCTCTTTCATGCATTGGAGAAGGAAATGGCAACCCACTCCAGTGTTCTTGCCTGGAGAATCCCAGGGACAGGGGAGCCTGGTGGGCTGCCGTCTGTGGGGTCACACAGAGTCGGACACGACTGAAGTGACTTAGCAGCAGCAGCAGCAGCAGGTAGGTTAGAAATATTTCAGGAAATTGAAATATGAAATGTGTGGGAAATCAGAGTTAGACACAAGTTTACATTCTTGATTGTCATTATGAACACCTAAGTCCCTGGAGAGGAAGGAGACCATTTCTTCAGCTTTGGTATCTTCAGCAGTGTAGCTCAGCACTGTCCCTGCATACATTACCACATTTATGGTTTTGTAAAGCTGAGCCAGAGAGCTGATTATGACAAAGACAACATGTAGCTGACACCTCCTCATGTAAACAACATATACTGAATTCAGGTTCAATTGTAGGAACAGAGTTATCCAGAAGGGTGAATCCCAGCTCCTGGCTTTGGGTGCTCAGTTGAGTGAAGGAATCAGCCAAACAGACAGGAAACTACAGTACAGCGTGAGAATGCTTTGACAGCCATACCTCAGGGCTCTTACTGCACCCAAGAGTGGACCTATTCCCGTATGGAAGGTCATGTGAAGTTGGCCTCAAAAAACTGACTTTGAGTAGAGATTTGACTGACATGTAGGAGGTAGCCTCAAAGAGGGCAAGCACTACGCTAGAGGCACCATCACGCAGAAAGGTATGATACATTTGGAGAATAACCAGTTAACTATAGGATTAAGGTAGGAGACAAGACTGAGAGGTGACAGGCCAGGTCATAGAAGGCCTTTGTGTCAGGATACAAGCTTGGATTTCAACCAGCAAAGCTAATGCTGAATCACTGTAATGCTGATTTAAATCAGGTTTTTCAGAGCTAGGTTGTAAAACATTACTGAGTTGTAAAATCATCTTGGTGAGCTGGGACCCTCATTTAAAAAAAAGTAAACCAGAAGAGAGTAGACAATATCAGAGCACATGACATTTATAAATAATGTTTTGTGATGCTTTTGTTTCAACAATATATATATATATACACATCAATATTGTGTTCTGATATAAATGTATTTTGATCTGTGGTAAAAAAAAAATTTGGAGAAACACTAAAAATTCAACACTACAAAACAATGTATCAGATTACTTTTGGTAGCAATTCATAGAAAAAACTCAGGCACAAATGGGAATAATCACTAAAGATTATATAGTGTCTTTTAGTTTTTCTGACCTACCATTCTCAGTATCATCTTCAGCCTTGAGCTAGTTCCCTGTTTATCAGAATAATATATATTCTTACTGTTACAGAGCCTAGATTCTCACAGCCTCAAATTATTTAAGACCTGTCTATCTTTGAACCTATCAATAGCCAGGGGTTGGAAGTACCATAACTGCCTTTGGACTAATTTGAGGCATTTGTTTGGGAATCAACCCACTGTGAGGAACTGTAACGCAATGTGGTAAATTCAGTGCATAACAGAAATACCGTAGTGGCACCTAGGGTCACTAAGTAATAAACTTAAGTTTGGAGATGGTCAGAGCAGTCACCCAAGAGATGCCCAAAGTGTGTGTACAAGTCAGGCAGGTAAAAGGCAGGGAGCTCTCTGGGTGGCAGATGAACAAAATGTATTAAGGAAAGCCACGCACAGGGAAGCGCTAAGTGTGTCTGACTCTTTGTGATCCTATGGACTGTAGCCTGCCAGGCTCCCCTGTCCATGGAGATTCTCCAGGCAAGAATACTGGAGTGGGTTGCCATGCCCTCCTCCAGGGAATCTTCCCGACCCAGTCTCTTATGTCTCATTGGCAGGCAGGTTCTTTATTTACCAATAGCGCCACCTGGGAAGTCCACGTATAGGGAAAAGGTCAAAATAAGGCCTTCCAGGACTCTGGAACATAAAATTAGAGACAAGAGAAGAAGTTGGAGCAATGAGCAGATGCCTACTCACTGAAGAGAGTCACAGTAAGGAAGCTGGACTCCTTCCCTATTGGAAAAGAAGAGCAGAGAACTAAGACAGCAGATCCCTATCACTATGGCTGCAGCGTGCAGGGAAGTACATTAGGGGACTATTGAAGTAATCCAGCATAGAGAGGTCTTGGCTTTCAGACTAGATAGGCATATTTACAGATTTGAGAAACACTATGGAAATAAATTTCACGTGACGTGCTAATTTTACTGCAGAAAATGAGTGTTATATAATAGCCTGACTTTTGTAGTAGTTTCCTTTGGATTCTGGGCTTACACTGCCACTGATCTATTGAGACTAAATTTGTTACATTTTGCGGAGAATGGGCATAACTTGTGAAGCCAGAGCCTTAACAGAGAAACTCTGCAAGTAGGAGGGAATTTTTAGTGTATACGGGCCTCTCTTGGGAGTTTGCAATTTATTAAATAGGTGCCAGCATGGATTTGGGGGCATATTCCACCTATTTAGGTGAAGACTTACCATTTATAGGCCTGACTAGTGAAACTGCTATACTGTTATTTCCCTGGTGTTAACCCAGTGTTTATATTCAGTCCAGTCCAACTCTGTGACCCCATGGACTGCAGCCCGTGAGACTCTCTTGTCTATGGAATTTTCCAGACAAGAATACTGGAGTGGGTTGCCATTTCCTACTCCAGATTTTCCTACCCCAGGGACTGAACCGGTCTCTTGCATTGGCAGGGGAGTTCTTTACCACTGCACCAATCCCTGAGCCTTTAGTAAATGCTTTAGGGTTCACATACTCTTATCTACTATATAGGCTAAAACATTAAAGGGGATGCAGTGTCTCTTGAGACCACTGTGGCATTGGACATGGCCCATCAGGCTGTGAGCTCCTTGACGGCAAAGGTTGTTTCTTCTCAATTCTACATCCTAATATGTAGCCCAAAGCCCAACATATGGCCGACACTTGTTAACTATGATATCCCTAGTGCCTAAAATGATGCTGGGTACTAGCAGATGCTGAATAAAACACTTGGGGAACTACTGAAAGCCCCAAAGGAAGGTATATTTCTGGAGCTTAAGAGGAAAAGATATGAGAGTCCAGTCATAAGCCACCTGTTACCAATANCATATGGCCGACACTTGTTAACTATGATATCCCTAGTGCCTAAAATGATGCTGGGTACTAGCAGATGCTGAATAAAACACTTGGGGAACTACTGAAAGCCCCAAAGGAAGGTATATTTCTGGAGCTTAAGAGGAAAAGATATGAGAGTCCAGTCATAAGCCACCTGTTACCAATACTTAAAGATGTGGTTTTAATTTTAAGGAAAGTTTTTTTTCTAGGAGTCAAGGCTGACTCTAAGATATCTGGCTGAGGGGACTGAGTTAGTGCCAAAAACGCAAAGGGGGCAAATTTTTTTGGAAGAGCATTCAGAGTTAAATGTTAGTCAATAAAAATTCTAAGTGTCTACTATATGTCACTTAAAATATAATGTCAGAAAGAGCTTTTTTGTAATAGTGCAGAAGACCAACTGGAGTAGAATAAAAGAGATGAGATCTCTGTTGAGGGCAGATCAGTTTCTCAGACTTAGGCAGCTGTCCTGAAATGGGACCAGAATAGCTGGCTCTGACACCAGTATCTGTCTGCTAGACTGGGGAGCCCTCCACCTGCAACCTTATTATCTCAGTGTGTGGGTTTGTTGGGCCAAATACCCTCTGAAGGTCTGCCTTAAGATAAAAATCTATTTTTTTTAAAACTGTACTAGAAATCGGGGATCTGCTAGGCCCTGCTATCCTGTGTTCGTGCAGGGATGATAGCTCCAAGACTTCCCATGACTATTTCCCAAGTGAAGTCTCTGAGCGTGAGGGATGGGCAGCCTGGCTGGGCCCAGTCTGGCTTCACAGTTCCTAGCACACATAAAG
>SJYX01000645.1:139169-159733 GCA_006410675.1 Oreotragus oreotragus | reverse complement strand
CGATGGACGGGAGTCTGAGTGAACTCTGGGAGATGGTGATGGACAGGGAGGCCTGGTGTGCTGCGATTCATGGGGTCGCAAAGAGTCGGACACGACTGAGCGACTGAACTGAACTGAAGTGAACTGAAGCTGTGATGGGAAGGATGAGTAAGAGTTAGCCGAACAAAGATGGGAGACAAGAACTTTCTAGACAAATGGAACAGTATGTTCAAAGTCATGAAGACAAGAGAGAATTCACAGATGTTCAAGAAGAAACCATTCTTATTGAAATCAAAGAAGAGGGCATGAAGGGCAGGCAGTTGCCAAACTGTGGGTGGTTTTTTAAGCCAAGGTAAGAAATGTAGACTCTGCCCTAGTGGGGACAACAGGAAGTCTTTGAAGGGTATTAAATAAATGTGAAACAGATCAGATTAACCTGGAAACCAACTGTATCAGAGATGGTGGTAGCCAGAATTGGAGTGGTAGCATTGGGAATGAAAATTAGTTAGTAGATTTAAGAGCTATTTAGACCAGTGTCCATCAGAAACGGTAGGTCATAAGCAATTGCATGCTGTATATGGTCAGGAGAGCAAGGACTTTAGGATGTTTGCAAGCTTGTCAGTTGGTGGCCTAAATTCAACCATGGTGGGAGTATTTATANAATGAAAATTAGTTAGTAGATTTAAGAGCTATTTAGACCAGTGTCCATCAGAAACGGTAGGTCATAAGCAATTGCATGCTGTATATGGTCAGGAGAGCAAGGACTTTAGGATGTTTGCAAGCTTGTCAGTTGGTGGCCTAAATTCAACCATGGTGGGAGTATTTATACTGAAAACTGTCAAATGCTACACAGCAGGGTCCCCTTTGCTCGCCTCCAGAAGAGCTGGTTGTTAAAACACTTGCCAGTAACACACTAATTACCAGCATTTTAAAAAGCAACAACAGAAGAAAACATAACAGAAAATATTAGAAAGCTGGGCATATAATGACGATGGGAATTGCTTTGTGAAACTTCTGTTCCACTTGTGTGCCTATGTGTGTGTGTGTCTACGCTGAGTGTGTGCTTCTGCATGCTGGTTGGGTCAGGATGCAGAAGATGTTTCATTTATTTACAGTAAGATTAGTTTGAAAGGCACTGATATAGGAAATAGAATTAAGAGAACTTGGTGATGGATTGGATTTAGGCAATGAGGGAACTGAAATGAGTTAAGAATTAATCATAGATTCCTGGCTTGATTAACTGGGTGGGGAGTACTGCCATTCCCGGAGACAGGGAATACTGTCAGGGAGCTGGTTTGAGAGGATAGTGAGTTCAGTTTGGATACGTTGAGTCTGAGGCATCTGTAAGATATCCAAGTGGAGATATCCTGAAAGCAGTTACAGGGGTTTGGACTGCAGAGAAAGGACTGATGTGGCAATACAGATATTGGGTTCATTGGCAAAAAGATGGTGGTTGAGGCCATCAGAACAGATTAAGGCAGAGTACACAGTATGATGGAAGTCCATAAGAGAGTTCTGAAAAGGATCAGGATTTAAGGGGTAGTTTGAGGAGGATGCAGCTAAAAAGGATACCAAAAACAAGTAAGCTAGAGACATGGAAGAAACACAGAAGCATAGTGTCTTGAAGTCAATGGACAAGTGGTTCTAGAGTAGTTATTGTTCAGTTGCTAAGTCATGTCCAACTCTTTGTGACTCCATGGACTGCAGCATGCCAGGCTTCCCTGTCCTTCACTATCTCCTGGAGCTTGCTCAAACTCATGTCCATTGAGTAGGTGATGCCATCCAACTATCCTAGTCTCTGTCACCTCCTTCTCCTCCTCAATCCTTCTCAGCAACAGGATCTTTCTAATGGGTTTTCTCTTTGCATCGGGTGGCCAAAGTATTGGAACTTCAGCATCAGTCCTTCCAATGAATATTCAGGGTTGATTTCCTTTAGGATTGACCGGGTTGATCTCCTTGCTGTCCAAGGGACTCTCAAGAGTCTTTTCCAATCCACAGTTTGAAAGCATCAGTGCTTCAGCACTCAGCCTTCTTTGGAGAAGGAAATGGCAATCCACTCCAGTATTCTTGCCTGAAAAACCCTGAGAGGCTCAAGAAGCAGAGATACCCACCTGAGCAGTTTAGCTCCTAGCCTGTACACCAGCACTCCCTGAGTGCTCTGAAGACTAAGATACAATGGATGGGAACAGCTGGTAATGTGCTCAGAACCAAAAAAAAGGACCCCACTTTGAAATCTCTGCATAAATCTTTTTTCTTTTTTTTCCCCCACATTGACTATAAAAGCAACTCAAGTTCAGTGTAGAAAACATGTGAGACACAGACATTTTACAAGAAGTAAGATAAATCAGTTTTGGTGAAGCTTTATCCCCTGGAGATGGAAATGCAACCCATTCCAGTATTCTTGCCTGGGAAATCCCATGGACAGAGGAGCCTGGCGGGCTACAGTCCATGAGGTCACAANTATGTGAGACACAGACATTTTACAAGAAGTAAGATAAATCAGTTTTGGTGAAGCTTTATCCCCTGGAGATGGAAATGCAACCCATTCCAGTATTCTTGCCTGGGAAATCCCATGGACAGAGGAGCCTGGCGGGCTACAGTCCATGAGGTCACAAAGAGCTGGGCACGACTGAGACACTGAACAACTACAACAGGAACATAAGACGGAGTCTCTCAAAAAACTCAGAAATTGAAGTTTACAACTTCTCCCAAGGAGAGAAAGGCCACTGCAGGGATAAAGTGATAATCACTTCCTTCAGAGAAGGTTTTGACTTACCCCTTAAGAAAGAGTCACATCACACGTGCAGTTAGCCTACTGGAATTTGTGACTGCTCTGCAGGCAATGAGCACGCACCCCAAGGTGGGGTGAGACAAAGGATGGGCATCAGCTTTTTGCCCAGTGGGTTTCTGTGCCTCTCACGTGGTACCTCCAACCTGATGCTTCTGAAGGACTTTTCAAGGGCAGTTTTGACCTTTGGCTCAACTGCTGACTTTAGACCTAGCCCTCTTTTTAGACCTAACTATCTCATATGAGGGTCATTCTAAAGGCCCTTTGGATATCTCCTGAGTATTGACTGCATGGAGGCTGGTTCCTGCTACATTTCTGAGAATCTAGATTTCTGAAGTGTTTTGGAGTTTGTGTCCTCATTTATCCAACAAAGATTTCTTGAGTCTCTACTGTGTGCTAGGTAGGGTGAGCAGTCATGAGGGTGCACAGGTGTGCCCCTGAGGAGATCAGTGTGGAATGGGTGCCGAATTTCCCACTGAAAAGGCTGTAGGTTCCAGAGAACATGACAAACGACATTTGTTTAGGCAAGAACCGGGCTCTGAAAATGGGGCTCAAAACACTCTCCTTTGTGATGTGTATGAGAATTCATGCATCAATTCACAGGCAAGTGCCAAATGGAGGCATGTTATTCCAGCAGCATGGAAACATCCTCTAACTCAGTTAACAGAGAGAATTTTAGATGCTAGAGATATAATTAGACGGATCTTCATTTACTGTGGGTTTAAAAGAGCATTCTTAAGACAGTCTTTTAAGGTAAAATCAAAATTTAAGATTCATCAAAGTCTTTTCAATTTTCTCATCAGAGCTAGCCTAAATTTACAGGATATAGCTCTACACGAGGCTTCCCTGGTGGCTCAAGGGTAAAGAATCTGTCTGACAATGCAGAAGCTGTGGGTTCAGTCCTTGGGTTCGGAAGATCCCCCTGGAGAAGGGAATGGCAATGCACTCCAGTATTCTTGCCTGGAGAATCCCAAGGCTAAAGGAGCCTGATGGGCTATAGTCCACAGGGTTGCAAGAGTCAGACATGACTGAATGACTGAACAACAACAATCTCTTCAAGGGGCAAGCTTCATGGGTGCAGTCACATGGGGTCCTGTGCTCAGAAGGGCCTCACAGTGGGCTTAAGGCTCTGCTGTCACCATCTTGAAATTCATAATAATTTTTGAACAAGGAGCTCCATGTTTTTATTTTGCTCTGAGCCCCACAAATTATACAGCAGGTCCTGTCTATGCAGCTGTATCATCAATGTGCATGCGTGCTAAGTTGCTTCAGTGGTGTCCAACTCTTTGCCACCCTATGGACTATAACCTGCCAGACTCCTCTGTCAGTGGGATTCTCCAGTCAAGAATACTGGAGTGAGTTGTCATGCCCTCCGCCNGGTCCTGTCTATGCAGCTGTATCATCAATGTGCATGCGTGCTAAGTTGCTTCAGTGGTGTCCAACTCTTTGCCACCCTATGGACTATAACCTGCCAGACTCCTCTGTCAGTGGGATTCTCCAGTCAAGAATACTGGAGTGAGTTGTCATGCCCTCCGCCAGGGCACCTTCCTGACCCAGGGATTAACTTCGCATCTCGTGCCTCCTGCACTGGCAGGCTGGTTCTTCACCACTAGCACCATCTGAGAAGCCCTGTGTCATCTATACTGCAGATCAACATCCAGTTCATCCACATGGAAGTTAGGTCACCTTGGATATTATTGACAGTATTGCTTTCTTTAGTGATGTAGTCATCAGATAACATAAAGTTCTCAGAATAGTCAACTCAGGTTAGACAAAAAAGCAAGCAAACAAAACAAACAAGAAAGCTTTCCTCTGCTTCTCTTTAGGCAGAGATGTATAATATTTTCCTGTACTTCTCATACACAAAGATGTTTTCAAGGTTACTTAGTCCCTCCACCCATCTCTAGGGAAAGAGGCAAATTGTGCGTGCCTCCCAAAATGAATTCCTGTAATGAGGTAATGAGAGGGTGTGCTTTCTTCCTGATTTTAAATGACAAATATCAGAGTAATTTATCCACAAAGGCAGGCCAATAATCTACTTCAGAATACTCCTCCCACACACAGGTCCTGGCACACGTGTAAACTGGTTTCAAATGACTGGCTTCCTCTGGGTCCCACACTCTATAGCCTACCTGGTCTTATGCTGATATTTCCCTGAAGAGAATTCAATGTGAATTTCTCTTAATGAAATTCATGAGTGGTTTTGCTTAAGTTTAATCATTTGGTCCTTCTCAAAGCATCAAGGTGCCAAGTTGACACGTTTCTGAATACGGTAGGGAATATGTGTTTTTTTCTGGAGGGAGGCGGGGTGTGTGGTCAGCAAGGGATTGTTGTGGCCCAAGCAATCATGAGAATTGGCTGCGGGAGTGAGAAACTTGTGCATTTAAACTGCTGCCTCTGGAAAAGGAGGAGGAAGAACATCCCAAATCCCACAACCAAAAAGCGTAGGTTTCCAGGTTTTGCAGAAGTGATCTCTAGTGTCTCTCCAGCACATTTCATCCATCTCCCTTTACTAGATTCTTGTTTTTAGGATTACAGACAATGTTCAAGTTATCCCTGCCATGATTACGTCCTCTTTAATCCCGTGACCTCCTTGGACTGCCAGTCTCTCTAACTGCCAACTTTCTTTAATAAACAGCAACACTTCCAGACATTTCTTTTTCCCTAAAGAATATCTTTTTACATTTCTTCTATGTCAGGTTTGCAGACAATGAATTCCCTTAGGTTTTTTTTTTTTTTTTTTTTTTGGTCTGAGAAAATTTTTATTCTTCCTTTATGTTTGAAGGATAATTTTGCTGGATAAAGAATTCTAGGTTGATGGTTTTTCCTTTCAACAGTTTGTAAACGACAATAACTCTAAATGAAACAATAGAAATCATAGATAGGACTTCCCTGGTGGTCCAGTGGTTAAAATTCACCAGCCAATGCAGGGGACATGGGTTCGATCCCTGGTCTGGGAAGATGCCACATGCCTCGGAGCAACTAAACCTGTGCATCACAATGACTGACCTGTGCTCTGGAGTCCCAGAGCCACGTCTACCGAGCCCACGCAACCAGAACCAGTGAGCCACAGCAGAGGAAGCCGGTGCCGTGGGAAGCCCGAGCACCACACTAGAGAGCAGCCCCTGCTCGCTGCGGCCAGAGAAAGTCTATGCGCAGCAATGAAGACCTGGTACCGTCAAAAATAAATAAATCTGAAAAAGCAACTATAGATAAATGAACCCTGACCTCAGAATTTCTTCTATTACAAGACCTTAATTGCCTGCCCCAGCTGCCTCTTCTGGTATTCAGTGAGTTCCCCAGTTTCCAGTCCTGCTGACTTTGACTTTCTCCCTTGAACTCACTCTGGTCTGTCCATTGGGAAAGCCCACATCTCTTCTATCATCCATCCAACTTTAAAGGTCAAAGGATGCTTCCCAACAACTTCAAGCTGGAAAGCTTCAGTCCTTGACTGAGTTTAAACGTCTTCTGTCTTGACTCTGGGTCCTTTCCATTTCTGTCTTACCAGCCACACTCTTATTTCCTAGGAATGCCTGCTTTCCATCTATCTCACTGAAGTTTTCTTTTTAAAGCATTTTAAAATATATTTAATATACAACATAATTTTACTGCCTCCATGCATGTTACATCTACATGCGCCATTTATGATGAAGATGAGAACTACAAGGGAAAGTCTTACAGTGCACTGTGGAGACTTCATAGATTAAAGCAGATAAAATTGAAGCACTGAAGTCTTACCAGTTCATAAACGTTTTTGGATCTCCTAGCCTCTGGGAAGGAGAAAAGTAAATTAAATTAAAAGTTACAGTTTTTACTCTCTCCTGAGTGAGTGGCAGAAATGGTTTGAGGAGGACTGAATAGAAAAGTGCAAAAAAGCAAAATGGCTATCTAGGGAGGTCTTACAAATAGCTGTGAAAAGAAGAGAGGCAAAAAGCAAAGGAGAAAAGGAAAGATATAAGCATCTGAATGCAGTGTTCCAAAGAATAGCAAGAAGAGATAAGAAAGCCTTCTTCAGCGACCAATGCAAAGAAATAGAGGAAAACAACAGAATGGGAAAGACTAGAGATCTCTTCAAGAAAATTAGAGATACCAAGGAAACATTTCATGCAAAGATGGGCTCGATAAAGGACAGAAATGTATGGACCTAACAGAAGCAGGGATTTCTTTGGAAGGAATGATGCTAAAGCTGAAACTCCAGTACTTTGGCCACCTCATGCGAAGGGTTGACTCATTGGAAAAGACTCTGATGCTGGGAGGGATTGGGGGTGGGAGGAGAAGGGGATGACCGAGGATGAGATGGCTGGATGGCATCATGGACTCGATGGACGTGAGTCTGAGTGAACCCCGGGAGACAGTGATGGACAGGGAGGCCTGGTGTGCTGCGATTCATGGGGTCGCAAAGAGTCGTACACGACTGAGTGACTGAACTGAACTGAACTGAACAGAAGCAGAAGATATTAAGAAGAGGTGGCAAGAACACACAGAAGAACTGTACAAAAAAGATCTTCATGACCCAGATAATCATAATGGTGTGTTCATTCATCCTGGAATGTGAAGTCAAGTGGGCCTTAGAAAGCATCACTACAAACAAAGCTAGTGGAGGTGATGGAATTCCAGTTGAGCTATTTTAAATCCTGAAAGATGATGCTGTGAAAGGGCTACACTCAATATACCAGCAAATTTGGAAAACTCAGCAGTGGCCACAGGACTGGAAAAGGTCAGTTTTCATTCCAATTCCAAAGAAAGGCAATGCCAAAGAATGCTCAAACTACCACACAATTGAATTCATCTCACATGCTGGAGAAGTAATGCTCAAAATTCTCCAAGCCAGGCTTCAGCAGTACATGAACCGTGAACTCCCTGATGTTCAAGCTGGTTTTAGAAAAGGCAGAGGAACTAGAGAACAAATTGCCAACATCTGCTGGATCATGGAAAAAACAAGAGAGTTCCAGAAAAACATCTATTTCTGCTTTATTGACTATGCCAAAGCCTTTGATTGTGTGGATCACAAGAAACTGTGGAAAATTCTGAAAGAGATGGGAATACCAGACCACCTAACCTGCCTCTTGAGAAATCTGTATGCAGGTCAGGAAGCAACAGTTAGAACTGCACATGGAACAACAGACTGGTTCCAAATAGGAAAAGGAGTACGTCAAGGCTGTATATTGTCTCCCTGCTTATTTAACTTATATGCAGAGTACATCATGAGAAACGCTGGACTGGAAGAAACACAAGCTGGAATCAAGATTGCCGGGAGAAATATCAATAACCTCAGATATGCTGATGACACCACCCTTATGGCAGAAAGTGAGGAGGAGCTAAAAAGCCTCTTGATGAAAGTGAAGGAGGAGAGCGAAAAAGTTGGCTTAAAGCTCAACATTCAGAAAACGAAGATCATGGCATCCGGTCCCATCACTTCATGGGAAATAGATGGGGAAACAGTGGAAACAGTGTCAGACTTTATTTTTTTGGGCTCCAAAATCACTGCAGATGGTGACTGCAGCCATGAAATTAAAAGACGCTTACTCCTTGGAAGAAAAGTTATGACCAACCTGGATAGTATATTCAAAAGCAGAGACATTACTTTGCCGACTAAGGTCCGCCTAGTCAAGGCTATGGTTTTTCCTGTGGTCATGTATGGATGTGAAAGTTGGACTGTGAAGAAAGCTGAGCGCCGAAGAATCGATGCTTTTGAACTGTGGTGTTGGAGAAGACTCTTGAGAGTCCCTTGGACTGCAAGGAGATCCAACCAGTCCATTCTGAAGGAGATCAACCCTGGGATTTCTTTGGAAGGAATGATGCTAAAGCTGAAACTCCAGTACTTTGGCCACCTCATGCGAAGAGTTGACTCATTGGAAAAGACTCTGATGCTGGGAGGGATTGGGGGCAGGAGGAGAAGGGGATGACAGAGGATGAGATGGCTGGATGGCATCACTGACTCAATGGACATGAGTCTGACTGAACTCTGGAAGTTGGTGATGGACAGGGAGGCCTGGCGTGCTGCAATTCATGTGGTTGCAAAGAGCTGGACACGATTGGGCGACTGGACTGAACTGAACTGAACTGAAAAATAATGGTAAGGCATAGTAAATTCTGCTTGAATGACTGGAGACCAGTTGACTTTTCTGGGGGTCTCTGTTAGAACAAGCCAGGCTGCCTCACAGAGCTCCCTTGCTGCTGTGAGCTCCAATAACTGATTCACAACTAATGGGAATAACACTTCCCAGTAACAGCTATTTTTCAACAACAGAGACAATGGGAAAATGCAAGTGTTGAGTCCCTGTGAAGATGAATACGTACACAAATGCAACAAAAATCTGAAAGCAATTTTCTTTCCTCATTGTTATGCTTTATATGTTAAAAGTTAATTTTTTCATGTTTATTCCAATTTCCAACACAACATTTTCATGGAGGAAGATCCAACTTAATAGTGAGGGTATCAGTACAGATATATGTCAGTGCAGTATACTTTTTAATGAAAAATTTGGAGGAATTAAAAGAAAATTGCTTAAAAAAAAGTTGATTTTTTTCTTCCCTAGGTTCACACTGCACTCTTTTAGGCACAATCACGAACTTGTTTTTTGTAAGATTCAGTGATGACTATCCTAGACATCACTTAAGCTCTATTTGTCTCTAGAGCAATGATATGTGGCCACTGAAGGTCATTAATAGGACAAAGTTCCACTTTTTGGACAGCTCCTTAAAAGAAACCCTGAGTGGATGGCATGTCCTCCTTGGGTATCACACCCAAAGACCAGCTTCCTGCTCTGCCAGTATTATCAATATTCTATTTCTTTTCATTAAGCAGTGACACAGTGAGTTTCTGGTTACTGTCTATATTACAAATGGGAATAACAAAGGAAGGATTGCTACCATGGAAACCCACCTGATGGCCTTTGTGGTGAGCTCCTTGCTACTTGAATACAAGCAAGCGCCTCACAATAAAGGGCTGATCAACATTAGGCATAGAGCGTCTATGCAAGAGCACTGATTATTAACTTTAATGAATGCCTTGAACATTGCAATCCAAGGCAGCATTATTCTTGTCCAACCTCATTATTAGAAAAGCACAGGGGAACTTGCATTAAGATATACTTTGGATTGCAAAGCAAGAGTCAATTTAAGGCCATCTCCCACTATTTGTCTCTTGTAAAAACAAGCTACATGGTTTAAAGATGCACGCACTCAGAAATAAACTATTAAAAGCAAACTAAGAAGCTGGATTGTTGCCAGCTATATTTCAATAGATCAATCTCACTTAATTTGTATGTGTCAGATATTGCTTCCTCTACGCAGTGCCTTCCTCAAAGGAAATTAATTCAAAGGCTCTGAGCATACAGTGTTTTAAATGCAGCTATAATTTATATGGGTAGATAATTTTTTTAAGTTCAGGGTTTCTTTCTAGCTCATATTTATTATTTTGGGCTGTACTGGGTCTTTTTTTGCTTCACGCAGGCTTTCTCTAGTTGCAGCGAGTGGGGGCTACTCTCTAGCTGTGACGCATGGAAGTCTCGTTGTTGTGGCTTCTCTTGTGTGGAGCACAGGTTTTAGGAGAGTGGGCTGTAGTAACTACAGCGTGCAGGCCCTAGAGCTTGGGCTCAGTAGTTGTCACATGTGCCCAGCCGCCCCGAGGCCTGCAGAATTCTCCCAGAACAGGGATCGAACCCGCGTCACCCATACTGGTAGGTGGACTCCCAACCACTGGACAACCAGGGAAATCCCTGGGGAGATATTTCAAAGATGAGTTTATTTGGCTAAGTTCAGGGAACCCCTATTAACTCAATATGCTAGTAAAATTTTTTATTTTCCATTACTAAAAAAAAAAAAAAATATCTTAGGGGGAGTATACATAGTGAAGGGCTTCCCAGGTGGCACAGTGCTAAAGAATCCGCCTGCCAATGCAGAAGATGCAAGAGAAACAGGTTTGATCCTTGGGTTGGGAGGATCTCCTGGAATAGGAAATGGTAATCCACTTCAGTATTCTTGCCTGGTGAGTTCCATGGACAAAGAAGCCTGGTGGGCTACAGTCCAGGGGTCACAAAGAGCTGGACATGACTAAGTCACCGTGTGTGAGCATAATACTGAAAGTTTAACTGAGTTAACCAAGGGAATACAAAATCTGAGTTAACAGAATTGATGGTAGTTGTGGGGGAGCATATCACTAGTAGTTTTCTTTTTCTAGTTTTTATTTGGCTGCACTGCACAGCTTGCCCGATCTTAGGTCCTCTACCAGGGATTTTCCTGGGCCCCCGGCAGTGAAAGCATTGAGTCCTAACCACTAGATCGCCAGGGAATTCCCAGTTTCACTCACTCCAATATCAATTAAGAGTATAGTACACTAATGCTAAATTACATTTGAAATCCCAGCTAGTTTCCTATTCTTTTTACCTGTTTCCACCAGAAGGAACAGCTTCTTGCCACTTTTGATTTATATTCCAGAAACTTTTATTCAAAAATGGAATACCAAATGTGGACAGAAAGAAAATGGGAGAATCAATGGGCTAATACTGCTAGAAAATTTATTTTCAGCTTTGATGGAAGGCTGGTTCAGAAACAGAAATAAATATTCATCACTCTAGTTCTCCCTTATTAAGAATGTAAAAATTTATCTCTGAGGAATTGCAACCACCAATGTGTTGGAAAGGCAGGCACATTACTATCCTGCTCAGATTCTCAGCCTCTTTGACCCTCATGGGTTCATGGTTTTGCCCGTATGCATCACTCATTCATTCATTTATTCCTTCAAAATGTACTGAGCCCTGATTAGGCACATGTGTTGTCTCAGGCACTGGGGAATCACACGGAGAATGGCCAGCAGCTTGGCAGGGATGGAGGGAAGGGACTGCAGAGCAGCACAGTGAGTGCTTTGATGGGTGACTGGGGGATGCTATGGGAGAACTGGAAAGGGCTGGAAAGTGGCACCATCAGCAACCTAGAGTATCAGGGATGGCTTCCTGGAGGAAGTGACGTCTGATCTGAGACTCAAAGATATAGTTTTGTATCAATCTTGTATCTTCTGAATTTTATAACATCATAATCTGTTTATTAAAAAATTTTTAAAAAGATAGAATGGATGAGCGAGTGAAGCCTGGAAGAAAATGGTCCCCAGGGAGAGAATGCTGTGAATGCCAGAGGTGAGAGAAACCATGGGAGGTTCACGGAACTACAAAAGATTAGTAGAGCTGGTGTGTGCAGCTCCAGAAAAGAGGCAGAACTCATGTTAAAAGGGTTTTGTAGGCCATAAGATTACATGCCCACACAGAATTATTTTTGGTCTCAAAGGGGCCCTCTCTGTGGCCTGATATCTTTCGGCTTCTCTGTTACCTCTTTTCCCTTTAACTATGTATACATTGTACCTTTAAACATCCATCTTCAGCCCCAAAAGTGGAAACAATCCAAAGATGTCCATCAATTGATGCATGGAGAAATGAACTGTGGTATATCCAGACAATGACATGTTATTTGGCAATAGAAATGGCTTAAGTATCAATTCATACTACAATATGGATGAACCTTGAAATCATGATGGTAAGTGAAAGATGCCAGAATAAAAAGCCACACACTGTATGATTCTATTTACATGAAATATCCAGAATAGACAATGCATATAGACAGAAAGTGGATGAGCCCCTTCCAGGGGCTGGGGGAAGAGTGACTGCTTGAAGGTGCAGGGATTCTTTTGGGGGTGATAAAAATGTTCTGGAATTAGGATAATGCTTGAACAACTTTGTGTATATTTTAAAACCACTGAATTGTACACTTTAAAAGGGTGAATGCTGTCATATACAAGTTATATCTCTCTCTAAAAAAAAACAAACAAAGTAGAGGAAGAGATGAAACAAGTTTGGCAATATATTGATAACCGTTGGTGCTAAGTGAGGGATAAGGGGGTATATTTGCTGTTGCTTAGTCGCTAAGTCGTGTCCTACACTTTTTTTGACCCCATGGACTGTAGCCCACCCCGCCCTTCCCCCAGGCTCCTCTGTCCATGGGATTTCCCAGGCAAGAATACTTTGAATGCGTTGCCATTTCCTTCTCTAGGGGAATCATCCTGACCCAGGGATTGAACCCAATTTCCTGCACTGCAGGCGGATTCTTTACTGCTGTGCCACGAGGGAAGCCCCCACATATTACATTATTCTTTGTTAAAAAGCCAAAAACAAAAAACCCTTTCCATATCACCCATCTTCCTCCTTGCAGTTAGGCAATTTTATGTCACAAAGAAAACAGCTAACTTGGCTTGTGGTCACCAAACCGTAACATCTGCTTACAGCCTTTCCTCATTCATTCACTTCTGAGTTTGATCAATGCTTTGCACAAACATCCTGCTAGGAGGTGGGGATACGGAAACTACAGAAGAGGACTAGCTCCCACCCTTAGGATTTCCCCATTAGGAAGGAAAGCCAGACATGTAAGGAGGTATTCCAAATGAGCAAGAAGCAGGAAGGAGAACAAGAGCAGGCCTCAACTGTATGGAATCAGGGAAGACCTCTTGGAAGCAGCCATGTTTAAGATAAAAGTTGGGGGTAGAGTTCAGTAGGTCTCTGCGGTGAGTTTACTTTAGTATATCTGGTTGGAGATATTGTGCAACCAAGGGAGGCAAGGGGTAATGTGTCTACGGAAGGGAGCTGGCCTGATCTGACGGTTCTTCAGCCAACTGACAATTTCTCTTGAGCTGTTCACCCCTCCGGGGCTTGATCAGATCTAAACAGAGCCTTAATGACAACTTCTGGATTTCTCCAGAGGCTGGAAAGAATTTATGAATGAGCTGTGACTTCTTTGTCGCCGTCTTCCATTACAGCTAAGAACCAGAGCTAATTCCAGCCTTCAGACTCCATTTTCTTTCGTATCCCATGTTTTTCCAGCAGAATATCACGGGGCTAAATTACTCACTCTAGTTGCAAAATGATTTGTATTTGTACCTGCAAATTTATGCGTTGTTTTAATTTACGTAAGATTTTTGTACGTAATTCTCAGCTTTTAAGGATGACTTAGACATCCTGTTTTTCTACTCTCAGGTGAGAATATCATGGCCCAAGGATACATCATGGATGAAGGAAAAATAAAAGTGCTACCAAAAAAGAAAAAAAAAAAATCCCCCCCAAAATTGGAAACAAAAACAAACTACTGAAGAGTTTTAAACAGGAGGATTGGCAGGATCAGATTTGCATTTTAAAATAATCTCTGGCCAAGAAGCAGAAAGTGGACAAGGAGGCAGCTGAAGAAAGCTTGTTCAGAGGGCTTGAGAGTTAGGGAGTGAGGAGCTGAACGGAGCTGCCAAGAAGGAGAAGCCAAAGACAGCCTGGCATCTTAGGAAACTGACAAATCGATTGATCAGACAACCGACCAACCAAACAAAAATCCAACTGAGAAAACGATGTTGCGGAGAGGCAAAATAAAAGCAGTTTTGGTAGGCAGAGGAGAGGTAGTAATTGGAGCTGGGAAAATGTCAATGGTTCCAGGCGCACTGACCTGTCACGGCCTGACTGTGATTTGCTCTTTCTTGCCTCTAGGCTGTCTCCTTGCTCTTCAGGGGACTCCCTTACTTGGGACCTTCTCATGGCTAATTTTTACTCACCCTTCTCAAGGGCCAGCTTACTTGCCACTTCCTCAGGGAAGCCTTCCATGAACCTGTGTTTGGGATAGGCTATGTTCCTGCGGGGGCTTCCCAGGTGGTCCAAGTGGTAAAGAACCCTCCTGCCAGTGCAGGAGACACAAGAAATGTGGTTTTGATCCCTGGGTCGGGAAGATCCCCTGGAGGAGGGCTTGGCAAGCCCTCCAGTATTCTTGCCTGAGAATCCCATGGACAGAGGATCCTGGTCTCTGGTGGGCTACGGTCCATAGGATCACAAAGAGTCAGACACGACTGAAGTGACTTAGCACACATCCACGCAGGCACGTTCCTCTGGACTGTGACAGCCCCCTGTATTTCTTCTATTAGAGTGTGAACTGTAGGGCAACTGCTTTTTTTTTTTAAGACTTTTTTTTTTTTTTTAAGGAGAACTGTTTCTTAGAAATCTTGATTGAATTTGTTACAATATTGCTTCTGTTGTTTATGTTCTGGTTTTCTGGCTGAGAGGAATGTGGTATTTTAACTCCCTAACCAGAGAGTGAACCTGAACTCCCTGCCTTGGAAGGCGAAGTCTGAAGTCTGAACCATTGGACCCCCAGGGAAGTCCCAGGTAACTGCTTTTTAATTTTCCTCTATCCTCTAACAAACCATAAACTCCTGAAGGCAGAGCTGAGATTTATACACTGCTCACCTCCTACACTTAACACCATGCCTGACACATGGGAGAGAAATACTTGTCTGTGAGAGCTAAGGAGTTTCATCCCAAATCAACACGACCTGATGCTTTCAGAATAGAGGAGACGTAAAATATGATCATAATAACCAAGATAGTTCCTTCTCTTACTTTGAAAATTATTAAGGAAATAGGTCTACCTTAATGTATAAAGACACAGTTTAGAGCGGCTGTTCTCAGCAAATTTGGAAAACTCAGCAGTGGCCGCAGGACTAGAAAAGGACAGTTTTTACTTCAATCCCAAAGAAGGGCAATGCCAAAGAATGTTCAAACCACCACACAATTGCACTCATTTCACATGCTAACAAGATAATGCTCAGTCCTTCAAGCTAGGCTTCAACAGTACATGAACCAAGAACTTTCAGACGTACAAGCTGGATTCAGGAAATGCAGAGGAACCAGAGATCAAATTGCCAATATCTGCTGGATCGTAGAAAAGCAAGGGATTTCTAGAAAAACATCTACTTCTGCTTCATTGACTGTTAAAGCCTTTGACTGTGTGGTTCATAACAAAGAAAACTTTTAAAGAGATGGAAATACCAGACCACCTTACCTGCCTCCTGAGAAATCTGTATGCAGGTAAGGAAGCAACAGTTAGAACCGGATATGGAAAAACAGACTGGTTTCAAATTGGGAAAGGAGTACATCAAGGCTGTATCCTGTCACCCTGCTTATTTAACTTATATGCAGAATATATCTTGAGAAATGCCAGGCTGGATGAAGCTCAAGCTGGAATCAAGGCCACCAGGAGAAATATCAATAACCTCAGATACACAGATGACTCCACCCTTATGGCAGAAAGCAAAGAGGAACTAAAGAGATTCTTGATGAAGGTGAAAGAGGAAGAGTGAAAAAGCTGAGTTAAAATTCAACAGTCAAAAAATGAATATCATGGCATCCAGTCCCATCACTCCATGGCAAATAGATGGGGAAAATATGGAAAGAGTAACAGGCTTTATTTTCTTGGGCTCCAAAACATTGTCGACGGTGACCACAGTCATGAAATTAAAAGACGCTTGCTCCCTGGAAGAAAAGCTATGAGTAACCTAGAGGCATTACTTTGCCAACAAAGATCCATATAGTCAAAGCTATGATTTTTCCAGTATGGATAGGAGAACTGGACCATAAAGAAGGCTGAGCACCAAAGAATTGATGGCTTTGAATTGTGGTGTTGGAGAAGACTCTTGAGAGTCCCTTGGACAGCAAGGAGATCAAACCAGTTAATCCTAAAGGAAATCAGTCCTGAATATTCATTGGAAGGACTGATGTTGAAGCTGAAACTCCAATCCTTTGGTCACCTGATGCGAAGAACTGACTCACTGGAAAAGACGCTGATGCTGGGAAAGATTGAAGGCAGGAGGTGAAGGGGACGACAGAGGATGAGACGGTTGGATGGCATCACCAACTCGATGGACATGGGTTTGAGTAAGCTCTGGGAGTTGGTGATGGACAGGGTGTCTGGTTGCAAAGTGTTGGACATGACTGAGTGACTCACCTAAACTGAACTGAGACAGAGAGATCCATGACAGAGAAATAGGATCTGGAACTAATATTTATGGAAGACATAACTGAGGGAAGGGTGGGGTTGGGTAGGGGTATGGGGAGGTGAAAGCTTTGAAGCTGAAAGGAGTGTACTGCCCTTGACAATTGGTGTGAAGATCACCATGGCTAGAGCTAAGCAAAGGTGAAAGAGAAGGAGGATGAAGATACAGAGGTTGGTGGAATCAAACAATGTAGGTCCCCTGGGCCATGTAAAGGAATTCTGGAATTTACCCCTGGACACAATGGGAAGTCATCCACATTCTCTGAGCAATTGAGTGGCATGATCATATGTGGTTTTACAAAAGAACTGAGGGATCCTATATACAGACGAGTTAGAGGTGAAGAAATGCCAGCTCTTTGCAGTAGCTCAGGAGAGAGATAACTGCAGCTTGGACCATGATGTTGGTAATGGAGAGGGATCAAAGTGTTTGTATTCTAAACGCACTTTGGAGGCACAGACGCCAAAAACTGGTGGATGCTTCTTTGTAGTGGGTCCAAGAGAGATGGGCTGAGGAGGTTTCATAGTTTTGGGGCATGAAGCACTGAGTGGGTGGCAACGCTCAGGGATAGAGACTTGGGGGTGTGATTGGGAAAGCACATGAATGAGGTTTGCAGCTGCTAAAGGGGAGAGGCTTGTGAGCAAACATCAAGAGGGAGCTCTGAGCTGGAGATGTGAGTCAGTGGCTGCAAAAATGGTGTGCGAGATAAGCTGTTTCGGTCGTGTCAGGTTTCCCTGACATAAAGATCATAAAGAATCTGCCTGCAATGCAGGAGGCCCAGGTTCAATCCTGGGTCAGGAAGATCCCCTGAGAAAGGAATGACAACCCAGTCCATTATTCTTGCCTGGCGAATCCCACAGACAAAGGTCCTGGCGAGCCATGGTCCATGAGGTTGCAAAGAGCCGGACACGACTAAAGGACTAACTATGTACACTCGCGATGGGTTTACCTAGTGATAAGAGGTGGTTTTAAAAAAGAGAGAGGGAGACCAGGACATCTCTAGCGGCACAGTGGTTAAGAATTCTGCTTGCAATGCGGGGAACACAGGTTCAGTTCCTGATTGGAGAGCTAGATCCCACACGCCTCAGAGCAAGTGAGCCTGCGTGTGGCAACTCCAGAGCCAGGGCACCCTGTACACTGCAACTAGAGAGTCCTTGTGCCTCAAGGGAAGATCCTGTGTCCTACAGCTAAGACCCGAGGCAGCCAAATAAATAAATATTTTTTAAAAGGAGGACCTCCATTACAAGAGTAGATCTCAAGTTAGGTATTCTTGCCATGAAAAAAATAAATTAAATAATAAATAAAAAGAGAAGAAGACCTGAGTTTCAAAGGACTCCAGCACTGGGTAGAGTGGGAAGAGCCAGTCAGTGATGCTGAGAGAGCAGGGAGGAAATTAGGGTGGTTGTTACATCAGCTAAGTCAGGGAGGAGAGTGATTCAGGAAGTGGGGGGATATTTTAGTATCAGAACTGCTGACATGTCAGTTGAGAAGAGGTCTATAAAGCATCCAGTGGATTTATCAAAATAGAAGTTCTTGGTGACATTTGCAAAGGTTTAACCAAAGTGATGAAGCTTAAATCACACTGGAGTGGCTTATAATCCCATTTATATAGTATACTCTATGTTAGATACTGACCTATAGGCTTCACATGTACTAAAAATTAACCTTCCTTTAGTCATCACAGCAAGCTTCCTTATGAGGTAGGTACTGTTCTTATACCATTCTACAGATGAGGACATGAAGACACAGGGAGGTCATGTGACTTGCTCAAGGTCATATGAGAGAAGTGGAATCCAGGCTCAGTCAGCCTGCCTCAAAAAATCCACTCTCCTGATGGTTCCCCTCTCCTGTCTGCTAAGTGCGTAAATGGGGGTAGAGACAGTGTAGACAACTCTTCGGTTGGATAGCTTGACTGACTCAATGGACATGAACTGGGGCAAACTCCAGGAGACGGTGAGGGACGGAGGGCCTGGCGTGTTGTGGTCCATGGGGTCGCCGAGCGCCGAGAACTGGACACAACCTGGTGGCTGAATAACAACAGACCACTCTTTGGAGAAACCGGGCTGTGAGTAGGGAGATAGTTCAGTTCAGTCGCTCAGTCGCGTCTGACTCTTTGTGACACCATGGACTGCAACACGCCAGGCTTCCCTGTCCATCGCCAACTCCCGGAGCTTACCCAAACTCATGTCCATTAAGTTGGTGATGCCATCCAACCATCTCATCCTCTGTCATCCCCTTCTCCTCCCGCCTTCAATCTTTCCCAGAATCAGGGTCTTTTCAAATGAGTCAGTTCTTCGCATCAGGTGGCCAAAGTGGAAGGCTTCAGCATCAGTCCTTCCAATGATAGTGCAGTAGCCAGGTATAAAAGGGGGTGGGCCAAGAATAATAATTTTTTTTTTTTTTTGGGTGGAGACAAGGACAGGAGTCTGTTCAAGTATTGATGGGAAGGCTCTGGTAGTGAGGCTGGGGTTACAGGAGAATGGAGTGATGGAGGAAAGGTAGAGAGCTGGGAGGGGATGGAGCCAGAGTACAGACAGAGGGGCTACCAGTTAGAAGCGATGGAAACGCTGCCCCCACTGGCACAGGAGACACAGGAAAGGGAGGGTACAGCAAGGATGTTTGCAGGAAGAACTCCAGAGTTCCTGTTCAAAGTTTTCTACATTCTGTGTGAAATTAAAGACCAGGCCATCTGCCTAGAGAGGAAAGGGCAGAGTGAGAGGGAGGTGGAGGGGGTTGGGCAGAGCAGGCTGGAGAAATACAGAGCAAACTTGCCAACAGCATCAAAGGCATAAGCAGCATCCAAATGGTGATTCTGGAAGATGGTGGGGAAAGAAGTTGTATTGGTTTGGATGGAGGGTAGGGATGTTGAGGAGTGTGGGAAGGGTCATGACCACGTATAAAATGGTCTTGGTGAGGGGCCTGCTTAATACATATGGAGAATTCTAGCTCTTCATGTGTACCCAGGATGTCTGAGAACCAGCTGTTGGGGGTAAGAAAAGATGAAACTCAGAATGACAAACACTAAACACTGGGAACCGAGATGGATAATACACAGAAGCCTGTTCTGTCCAGATGCTGGTCTAAAACTCTGATCCTACCAGGACCCCAGTGGACACTGGAGGAGCCCTGTGAAAGCCACACTCTCACACAGCAAGTCCTCAACAGCCTACATAGACTTCTCCTTAGAGGATAAGAAAACAGTAACTACCGCTACACGAGGTGTTCGTAAAAAACAAATAGATGAGGATAATGGGAGAGCAATGACGTTTTCAATTCTCAGGGGAAAAGCAGAGCTTGGGAAATGCTTATAGTATATGAAACATAAGAAATTTTCAGAACACGCTTTGGCATTCTTAATAGAAGGAGACATAAAACCCACCAGGTGGGCCCAACATTCTTAACAAGAGCAGAGAATAAAATGAAAATAAGGATGGTGGGGAAAAGAGGAAGAGAGAGAAATGAAAGCTTCCCACTGAGACTCAGATACTCAGGACTTTAGTCAACTGGGAGAAAGGAAAGATACCATCCTTTCTTGAATGCCCAGTGTGCTCATTTATTTCTAACGGGAAAGAACATGCAGGCAATATCTCCTACTTTAAACGTGATAAAAATGAGGCTAAGAGAGGATAAGTAATTTGCTCAAAGCTCTTAAGAAGAGGGGATCTGAACAAGGACTGTCTGACTGCAAGGATCCGGACCTCCACCTCTCAGAGTAGCATGACAGGTTAATGAAGGGGAAAACATGCGGAAAGGGGCTGAGTTCAGGCTCCCTAAGGACTGAGTATCCTTGGTATAAACACAGAACAACAACAACGGTAGCAGACTGAGTGCCAGGCACGTGGCAGGCACTTCGTACCTGGCGGCCTTAATGACTAGACATGGCTGCTTCTGATGTACTGCTGCAGAACTAAAGGAAAGCTAACCCCGCCCCCCGCCCCCTCGCCCCGGACT
>SJYX01000645.1:75792-139058 GCA_006410675.1 Oreotragus oreotragus | reverse complement strand
CCCTCGCCCCGGAATTCCTTCACCCATAGAGTTACTCTTCACACAGTCAGAGAGAGGGGAGAGTAGGCTTCCCGTATAGACTCTGCAGCTACAACCCAGTGCTTGTACCTACAGCTGACCCCTCAAGAACACGGGTTTGAACTTCAATGGTTCATTTGTTTATTTAGACACAGATTTTTTTTTTTTTTTTTTCTGGCTGTGCTGGGTCTTTGTAGTGGATCTTTGGCATCCCCAGTTGCAGCAGGCGGGCTTTGTTGCCTCGTGGCACGTGGGATCTTAGTTCCCCAGTTGGGAACATGCACCCCCTATACTGGAAGGCAGATTCTTAGCCACTGGACAATTAGATAAGCCCCCAGTTTTTCTTTTCAATATTCACAACGGTACCTGAGATTGGTATATGATCTGAAATTGGTGGAATCTACAGATGTGGAATCTCAGGTACAAAGGCATTGCAGGTACAGGAGAACCAGGTATATGGAGCTGACTGTATAGTTATACTCAGATTTACCATCGCAGAGAGGGTTGGCACCCCTAATCCACATTGTTCAAGGGTCAGCAGTAGGTCTGGCAACAACAAAAAACAGTCTCTTTTCCTTGGGTAAGCCATATCATCCCTCTCAAGTTTGGTTTCCTAATCTGTAAAATGAGCCAGATAGTGCTTATCTCAAAGGGTTATTTGGGGAACTAAATATGATAATACTTTAAATTGCTTGGCACAGCAGTCAAAATAATGGCATTCATTACATTTCCTGATAATTACAGCTGCATTAGAAACCAAAGGGATTTTCGGTGCTGTGTCCTGCATAAGGGAAAGGGGATGATTTTATTCATTAGGGGGAAATTTCAGTGAGGTCCAGAGAAATGCGTGGAGGAGTGATGGTGGAGGTGAGGTGTGAAGAGAGGGAGTTAAGAGCCCACTATCAATGGTCAGGGGATGTCTCTGTCCCAGGGTAAGTGGAAAGACAGGTGGAGATGGGCACGGGAAAGGTCTGGGATGACTTCAGATGCTAAGCTTGGGTTAGAGTGAGATGGAGGCTAGGAAATGGAGTCACTGAGCATGGGTACTCAGTGGACTCCCGTCCATGAGGGAAAGCTCCAATACCCCCTCGCTTTCTCAACTCTCAAGATCCAAATCTAGAAAGACTGCGGATTCAGATGGGGAGGGAGACTTGTGAGAATGAGCAGCAAGACATAATCAGAGCGGAGCAGACAGGGAGGCTGGCCAGGAGCCTCAGAGGTATAGCTTCAGCTCAAACACACAGAGGACTGTCAGGGAGATCTGCTTTATAATTAGCGTGGGACAAGAAGAATGCTTTCTTATATTTTGGCATAAGGCTCTGGAATGTCCAGTTATAACCCTGGTATGCTGTCAAAAGATTTCATATCCTGAACCCTTCGCTGCTGTGTCACTGGTATGTCATATCTGAGATAGTCTGGAAAGGAGCAAAAGCCAGTACCTTCTGCGATAACAATTAAAATTCTTGGATTTATACAATGTGATATGATGTGAGGGGCATTATTTAGCTCTTGGCACAGCTATGAATGCCTAAGGCAGAACACCAAAGGAAAAAGTTGACTCTGAGAACATTCTCAGAACATATCTGGAAGAGTTTGCTGGTTAATGCAGATACATGTCCAAACAAGCACTGGTTTGCTCAGGAAAGACGCATAGCTGGCAAGTCTCCCTTGGCATGCAGAGCGTGAGTAATGCTTCATTTTAATGAGGGATCTTGGGGGTCTATAATAAAGACTATGTGGTATTTCCCACATGTCTCTTTGGAACGTGGACAGATTGTACCTGCGGTAGAAGAAAAGCCATCAGAAAGTATGTAGTTCCTAAAACCTCTGGGGTGCTACAAGATTCACATAATTTAATGGCATCTAAATGAATTCACAGAAATACACCCAGCATTCCCAGAGTAAAAATCTCTTATCATAGGTAAGTAAATATGAACACAAAGTAATGAGACTGCTGACCTGTTGACGGGGGAAGGGAGAAGGGAAGGGTATATGATTTTTAAACTAAAGCTATAGGCAGTTCCAGATGAACTGTAAACATCATAACTGGCTCTCCAAATAAGGCAAACGTTTGATGAATGCAGAGAAAAGCAGCGCTGGGTGGAGCGCGCGCGGAACTGGGGTGGGGCTGCTCCTGGAGCAACCGTAAATTCAGTCAGTGGATGTGCCCAGATGGCGATGTCAAACCGGGCAGCTTGGAAACAAAGCTGAGGCAGGCTCTAAAAATTCTGAATTTTAAACTCTGAAAACCCAACCAAATGTTTTCTCCCTGTCTCTTATACACATCTAGATGTGTATAAGAGACTGGGTGGGAGGGAGGTCAAAGCAAGAGGCAACGTAAGTATATGTATAGCTGATTCACTTCATTATACAGCAGAGACTAATACAATATTGTAAAGTAATTATACTCCAATTAAAAAAAAGTCATCTGAACATCAAGTGCCTATGTATAAAGCACATGCCTTCATTTTTAAGACATTATTTCAGAGTCACACTTTAACCTGTGAGTCCAGATCATTTGAACTTTTTCTTTCAGAGAAAGCCAATACTTAATGTTTTGGTTGGAAACAAAACCAACCTGAAATGTGACTAGGAAAACAAATGCTCCCCAGTCCTTCTGAACAGTGACTGGTCAATGAAGTGGCAGATGGAGCATGACCACATTTGTTCTAGGGTCTACTGTCTGGATGTCCCCTTAGATCCAGCCATAAGGCACGCATGACTTCCCAACAGCAAAGCCCCTTTTGGTTCAGATTTGGAGCCTTATTCAGGCAAAGTATGTGAAACACTGTTCTGAGCTTTATTTAATATTTCTGGACTGGCTGCAGCAAAATGCTCCATGAGGACTGGACCTCCCAAAGTGCTCCAGGATTCTGGTGGGATTAAGTACTGTTCTAGGGTGTTTGGAAGAACATGATTCAGTCCCAAAAGTTTACAGGAGGGGATGATGACCCAGAACTCAGGACATGAGAGTCCCAAGGGACAGAAGTGCTAGGGGCAGAGACCTCTTCGGCATAGGCTAATATATTAAAGAGGACTTGGAATTATACAGAGAAATAAGAAAGTCTCTATCTTAAATAATTTTGAAATGTTAACACATGGTTAGAACTGAAATTAAAGTGAAATAAATTCATCAGGCAAAAAGTCTTATATCAGATAAATGTGGCCACCTCCCACTTGGGATTTATTCATGCCCAGTAGACCAAGTGGAGATTTCCTGTCATTTATTTACCCCAGTTTTTCAAAACAAAGCCATTAAATGCATGATCTAGGTGACAGGCTTTAAACTGACTCAGGAAAATGTACATTTTCACTTGTTTCACTTAGAGGGTGGAAGTCACTCTCGGAAGAGGTCATTCCTTCTGTCCTCATTTGCATTTGCTATAACTCCCTCACTCCCAACAAAAGCAACAACAACAAAAAAAACCCCAAGCGAAAAAAGCAATAAAACTGATATCCAAGAAAAACATTTAGTTTGAAAAAGAGTTGAAAAATGCAGCCTTGGAAGAAGCACTGCTTACATGGGATTGTTCAACAAATTCCTGTTGTGTGAGGTTTGGCATATACTTTCTAAAAATATAAGCATCTGGGGAAATGAGACAAAGCCCAGGTCTTGGACCAAATGAGGCACACAGTGTGAATCTGTTAGTGATTATATCCATAATGAAATATGTGCCCAAATTTAGCAGCACAAAATCTAATACAATACGAAAGCCCAGCAGGCACCATCCTTACCATAATATATAGCCAACAGAGAAGGTACATATGGCGGCCAGTCCACTGCTCCTGCTGGGATACGCATGGTGTGATGTCCTCATCTCGATTAATATAAAGGGCAAAACCGTTGTGTGCTGAAAAAGAACAGAGACCAGGTGACACAGGTTCTTCTCATCGCCCCTCAACAGCCGTTTTGCCATCACTAGGAGAAAGGATAGTGTCATTTCCTAGCAAAAGTGCCTCAGCAGAGAGCAGTACATGGCTTGTCTAAGTGGTAGAATGGACATGAAAACATGTAGTCCATCAATTGCTCCCCTGGCTTTTCTTCTCTATCTTAGTTTTTAAAACTGTATTTTCTTTATTCTCATTACAGGAAATTATAGAAAGATGTAAAAGGAACAGATTAGAATATAATAAAGGAATATGAACAACCACTGTTAATATTTTGCTATACATCCTCCCCCCCAAACTTTTTGTTCATATTATTTATACACAGTTAAGATCATACTGTGCATGCCATTTTATCTGGAATTACAGCATGAGGATTTTTGATATGCAATTTTAGAAATTCTTTTAGAATATAAACCTTGACTAGAGCTGCTGAAAACTCCACTTTATGGATGTATCAGCATTTTTCTATCTATCCATCTATATTTTTTTGGCCTCACAACATGGCTTGCAGGATCTTAGTTTTCTGATAAGGGATGGAACCCAGTCCCCAGGAGTGAAAGCGCTGAGTCCTAACCATTGGATCGCCAGGGAATTCCACGTACCAACACTTATTTAACTGATTTTTATTCTTGGTCATTAAGTAGTATAAGATTTTTCAATTTTTACTTGAATAATTTTAATTTAAATAATTTTAAAGATATTCATTTTAAAGCAATATCTTCTGTAGAAATCCTTGTTAAATTATTTTTTAACTGATGTATTGATGATTTACAATATATTATATTGGTGTCAGGTGTACAACATAGTGATTTAAATTATTTTCTTACAGTCAAAGGTTATGATTTTAAGGCTGTTGATACATAATGCCAAATTATGTGTGAACTAGCAGCAGGTTAGAAAAGAAGGCCAAATTAGCTTGCAGAAAGGATGTTCTGGCTTGTACCAGCAGTGCATGGATTTAGATACAGTGTTGGACAGAGACACTCCAAAGAAGTTGTGTGGAATATTTCCACTTGTTTTTCCAACCCAGCGGCCACTCTAGATTCTCAGTTCAGTGGGTCAGGATAGGGATAAAACTTATGCCCTCCATATGGTAAGAAGAAAGGAAGATCAAGCACTCCTGATTACATTGAAATTTGGTGGACAGACACAAGGGAAAAAGAGCTTCTTAGGTAAAACTGACTCAGGATATAAATTCACCTTCCATCACTGGAGAGTTTTCCAAGAGTAAGAAGATGGTGGAACCAAGAACTGAGCCACCAGCAACTTTGAATCCTATTAAAGATACTCCCTTAATGGTCATGAAAGAGTCTTTGTTCTGCTCTTGCTGTGTAGTTTGCATGTTCTAGGAAAAGGCGGGAAACCGTATGTTATGATTTTCAAACTCTAGTAAGTAGTCACAAAATGAAACCCAGTGACAGGTAGGCCTGGGCAGAAAGACATGGTAGGGAGAGCGAAGGGAACATCTTTGGAGCAACTCACTGTTTACATTCATAGGAAAAACAGGATATTGTAAGAAATGATAAGACACTGGAAATTCTTTGCTTTAAACTTTCTCTTCTAGATAATTATTCTGACTGCCAGTACATGGCAATTAGACTATGGTATGCCCATAATGTCGGGTGGGTGACTCCATAGTTGGGTAGCCTTATATTTCCTTATCCTTGGCGTCTCTGTTATTGTTTTAAGTAATTAGGATAATTAACTCTAAAGGGACCCACACAAAATTTACACCGGTGTTAATACAGAGATGGTATGTATTTTAAAGACCTATTTCATTGTTTTTTTTTTTCCACTATAATTTAGTCACCTCAGATAATGTTGGCATAGAATTTCACCAACAATTTGAGATGCCAGAAATAGTTCTACAATAGTGATTTCATTTAAAAAGTCAAAAATATAGCTAGCAATAAGGCTGAGACTTCTCAGATCCCACGTAGAAGAAAAATCCCTGCAAATCAAATGTTTACACTGAAGATAGTGGTGACTCTAATAATCTATGTTGGTTATAAAACAATATTATTTTGACTTTTTAATATTAAGATATATCTAAGCTCGACTTCTTACTCCATTGCATCACACTGAGTAAAAATTCACTCCTTCTTCTATAAATTTGTATAAGTTCCAACCACTAATCTGAATATTTTTACCCAGTTAACATGATTTTACCAAGCCTATCTGCTGATCATCAGATGTCAAACCTGGAAAGGTTAGGATGTCCTTTGGTGATGCCAGGCCAAAAAAAAAAAAAAAAAAAATCTCTTTGAAAAATGAAAATCTCTCCAGGTCACTTCATTTCTGGCATCATCGCCACGAAAAAGGAGCTATTTCTTCCATCGGCGAGGACAAAAGATCTTTCTGTGGCTAGCTGTGACCATGCCAGTTTTGACCAGGGGCAAATTCTATATGAGAGTAGTAACAGCTTATTATGTAGAATTTTCATGCACTAAAGAATATATATCCTCTTTTCTAAAATTTTATAATGCAAATTATGTTTACTGACAAACATTACATATTAACAAAAGTAAAAATAGTGCAAAATATTTACAGCAAATATAAATGTTTCTCTGCATGTAGCTAAAGTCTTATGACTAAAGAAAAGATTTTAAAAAGTCTATGAAAGGCCTTGTTGAATCTCTAAGTTACCTTTGGCAGCTAATTGTGACTCAAAATCGGGGCAATTACTTCAGAAGTAGGGGTACAAGAAATTCAGTTCCAACCCACTTCCAGGCAACACTGTTTCAATGACTTAAGAACCAGGAAAGAAATATTCACCTCCATTTAAGATCAAAGCTGCACAAGAGTGGGAAGCTTATATTTTGTTCACTGTGGTATTTGTAGCACTTAAAAAAGGGCCTCACACACAGGAGGGGCTCAACAAACATTTGTGGAGATCCCACATCCTTTAAAGGAGAGTTACTAACTCCCTTCTGTAGATGGGATTAACAAAGACTCGGACAAAGGAACTGTCTTTTTAAAAATCAGTTATTTATTCGTCGTTTTTGGTTGTGCTGGGTCTTCGTCGCTGTGTGCAGGCTTTGTGGAGTTGCAGTGTGGGAGCTGCTCTCTAGTTATGGCGTGTGGGTTTCTTAACTGCAGTGGCTTCTCCTGTGGCAGAATCCGGGCTCTAGAGCGTGTGGGCTTTAGTAGCGTGTGACCCACCGGTTTAGTGGTCACCCCCGATCCCCCACCCACCGGCATATGGAATCTTCCTGAACCAGGATCAAACCTGTGTCCCCTGCACTGGCAGGTGAATTCTTAAGCACTGGAACAACAGAAAGGTCCAAAGGCAGTAACTGTTGTGCCCTACTAAGTCAGTCTACCAAGTGTTCAAGACCCAGTTCTGTCTCCAAGTTCCACGCTGTTTCCTATATTAGAATTATATCTTTAAAAGATATCAGAGATAAATCATGGTTGACTCAATAAGCTTGTGGCAGTACATGATTTAAGGTCACTTATTTTATCTCTCAACAAACCAGAACTGTTTTTTTGGTTAAGCCTCAATATAAACAAAAAGATTTTTCACTGTGAGAAAACACATTTTACTAAATGAGTTATTTCCTGTGACGTATAGGCATTCAGAACAGTATCACGGAGGAAAGATACAAAGTGCCTACAAAAGTCAAAAGTCCTAATTCAGTCTTGTCGCATGCTACATGCTTTTTTAAATAAGTTTTTTAGTCAGTTCACTTTCTTTCCCTTAAATAAATATATTTAAAGGAAAACTTACAAGGTTTTTAAACTCTCCTAAATGGAATATAGTAATAGAAGATAACCACAAAAACAAATACAATGAAAATGAATTGATCTTGATAAATATTCAATAGACACGTTTGCCCGTTTGATTCAGAAGCCTGCTCTGTATGTGTTAAGTAGGGGTGTTAGAATTAGAGGGGCATTAAAAAAATCCAAGGGATGGAGGAGCCTGGTAGGCTGCAGTCCATGCTAAGGGTTGGACACGACTGAGCGACTTCCCTTTCACTTTTTACTTTCATGCGTTGAAGAAGGAAATGGCAACCCACTCCAGTGTTCTTGCCTGGAGAATCCCAGGGACGGGGGAGCCTGGTGGGCTGCCGTCTATGGGGTCGCACAGAGTCGGACACGACTGAAGTGACTTAGCAGCAGCAGCAAAGATGTGCAGAGAGAGCTGGACACAACTGAGTGACTTAGTATGCATGTACAAAGACAGGCTAGAATGAAATAGAGACCCTTCTCAAGGAAATTAGAAGGACTGAAAGATAATTGAGAGAAAATTAGCTTTTCACCAGGTGACTCAATACTATTTAATGCCAGGGCCCTGTGCCCTTCATTTATCTCAAATACCATCTGAGCCACACATCTATGCCCTGGAACAGATTATCTGTAAACTGTACCTGTACCTTCTAAGTGCTGAACTATTTGATTTATGAACAGGTGTGCTTTTGCCAGAAAAAAATGGAGAGACAGATGAGTAGGAAGTGTAGGTATGGATGGAGGAACTTAATGGTATTTAAGCAGATTTAAAAAATGGATTTATACTACACAAGAAGGGTCTGGACTTGGCTATGAGGAAAATACTTTCATTATTTGTGATGGCATTTGGTAATCTATAAACTAAAGGGAAGTTTTATAATAAATTTTCCTGCAGAATAAATAGAAGGATTAAAATATATGTTGTGTGATGGTACAAAAGTAGAGCAGATGAATTAGGAGACGGCTCAAGATTACTTTAAAGTTATAGCATCTATGGTTATAGTCAGAATGTGTAGTATATAAAATATTAAATAAAATTTGAAGACTTTCACCTTCCATTTCTTTGTTCTTTCTCCTGCTTTCCAAAATATATAGATATTTAAAATGAACATAAAAAAAAATTTATTTATTTGGCTGCCCTGGGTCTTAGCTGTAGCTTACAGAATCCAGTTCGCTGATCAGGGATCAAACCCAGGCCCCCCCCCGGAATGGGGACCATGGAGTGTCAGCCCACTAGACTACCAAGGAAGTCCCCAGAATATTTTTTTAATAGAAAGGTACTGCTTCCATACCACATAACATGGATTAAAAATCATTTCAGTGGACATTGGGGTACATTTACCTTTTGAAGTAACTAGGACATAGAAACAACTTAAATTTCCATTGAGGGAGGAATGGATAAAGAAAATGTGGTCCATATATACTATATATACTATGGAATATTGTGCTATGCTGTGCTTAGTTGCTCGGTCATGTCCAACTCTTTCTGACCCCATGGACTTATAGCCTGCCAGGCTCCTCTGTCCCTGGGGATTCTTCAGGCAAGAATACTGGAGTGGGTAGCATTCCCTTCTCCAGGGGATCTTCCAACCCAGGGATTGAACCCAGGTCACCCGCACTGCAGGTGGATTCTTTATCCGCTGGGCTACCAGGAAAGTCCATCGCTTAAATATCGGATCTTAAAAAAATGGTACAAATGAATCTATTTACAAAACAGAAATATAGTCATATATGTAGAAAAAAAAAAAAAACTTATGGTTACCAAAGGGGAAGGGTGAACAGGGATAAATTGGGAAATTGTATATATTGACATATACACACTACTATGTATAAGACAACTGAGCGACATATATAAAACAACTAATAAGAACCTACTGTATGGCACAGGGAACTCCACACAATACTCTGTAACGACCTACATGGGAACAGAACCTAGAAAACAGTGGATAGATGTATATGTATTGACATAACTGACTCACTTTGCTGTACAGTGGCACAGGACTGGAAAAGGTCTGTTTTCATTCCAACCCCAAAGAAAGGCAATGCCAAAGAATGCTCAAACTACCACACAGTTGCACTCATCTCACATGCTAGTAAAGTAACACTCAAAATTCTCCAAGCCAGGCTTCAACAGTATGTGAACTGTGAACTTCCAGATGTTCAAGCTGGATTTAGAAAAGGCAGAGGAACCAGAGATCAAATTGCCAACATCCGTTGGATCATCAAAAAAGCAAGAGAATTCCAGGAAAACATCTACTTCTGTTTTATTGACTATGCCAAAGCCTTTAACTGTGTGGATCACAACAAACTGAGGAAAATTCTTAAAGAGATGGGAATACCAGACCACCTTATCTGCCTCCTGAGAAATCTGAATGCAGGCCAAGAAGGAATAGTTAGAACTGGACATGGAAAAACAGATTGGTTCCAAATAGGGAAAGGAGTACGTCAAGGCTGTATATTGTCACCCTGCTTATTTAACTTATATGCAGAGTACATCATGAGAAATGCTGGGGTGGATGAAGCACGAGCTGGAATCAAGATTGCCTGGAGAAACAGCAATAACCTCAGATATGCAGATGACACCACCCTATGGCAGAAAGTGAAGAATAACTAAAGAGCCTCTTGATGAAAGTTAAAGAAGAGAGTGAAAAAGTTGGCTTAAAGCTCAACATTCAGAAAACTAAGATCATTGCATCTGGTCCCATCACTTCATGGGAACATGGCAACAGATGAGGAAACAATGAAAACAGTGACTTTATTTTCTTGGGCTCCAAAATCACTGTAGATGGTGACTGCAGCCATGAAATTAAAAGACGTTTGCTCCTTGGAAGGAAAGCTATGACCAACCTAGACAGCACGTTAAAAAGCAGTGACATTACTTTGTCAATAAAAGTCCATATAGTTAAGGCTATGGTTTTTCCAGTAGTCATGTATGGATGTGAGAGTTGGACTACAAAGAAAGCTGAGTGCCGAAGAATTGATGCTTTTGAACTGTGGTGTTGGAGAAGACTCTTGAGAGTCCTTTGGACTGCAAGGAGATTCAACCAGTCCATCCTAAAGGAAATCAGTCCTGAATATTCATTGAAAGGACAGATGCTGAAGCTGAAACTCCAACCCTTTGGCCACCTGATGCTAAGAACTGACTCATTGGAAAAGACCCTGATGCTGGGAAAGATTGAGGGCAGGAGGAGAAGGGGATGACAGAGGATGAGATGGCTGGATGGCATCATTGACTCTATGGACATGAGTGTGAATAAGCTCCGGGAGATGGTGATGGACAAGGAAGCCTGGTGTGCTGCAGTCCATGGGGTCACAAAGAGTCAGACATGACTAAGTGACTGAACTGATGATGACGCAGAAACTAACACAACGTTGTAAATCAAGTACATGTTAGTATAAATTTTAAAAAGACAAAAAAAAAAAAAATGGTTTTCTTCCTTGGAAGCAAAACCATCTTTTGAACACGAGGGGTCCCAGACCNTGGGCTCCAAAATCACTGCAGATGGTGATTGGAGCTATGAAATTAAAAGACGCTTACTCCTTGGAAGGAAAGTTATGACCAACCTAGATAGCATATTGAAAAGCAGAGACATTATTTTGCAAACAAAGATCCGTCTAGTCAAGGCTATGGTTTTTCCAGTGGTCATGTATGGATGTGAGAGTTGGACTGTGAAGAAAGCTGAGCACCAAAGAATTGATGCTTTTGAACTGTAGTGTTGGAGAAGACTCTTGAGAGTCCCTTGGACTGCAAGGAGATCCAACCAGTCCATTCTAAAGGAGATCAGTCCTGGGTGTTCATTGGAAGGACTGATGCTGAGACTGAAACTCCAGTACTTTGGCCACCTCATGCGAAGAGTTGACTAATTAGAAAAGACCCTGATGCTGGAAGGGACTGAGGGCAGGAGGAGAAGGGGACAACAGAGGATGAGATGGCTGGATGGCATCACCGACTCGATGGACATGAGTCTGAGTGAACTCCAGGAGTTGGTGATGGACAGGGAGGCCTGGCATGCTGCGATTCATGGGGACGCAAAGAGTCAGATACGACTGAGCAACTGAAGTGAACTGAACTGAACTGATGTCATTTTTTCTAACCAGAAAATGATACCTTGTGGCAAATGTGCTTTTGTTGCTGCCAGTTCACTCTACTGCTTCCTTCTTTGAAATTCTTCGTTTATTTATTCTCTTCACAACCTTATTTTCCTAAAATATCTTAAGGATACGTTTTACCACATTTTGCTTAAAAAACTCGTGGCAAAACTTTCTTTTGAAATTGCTTCCTTTTTTAAAATGGTGTGTTTTCTTTGCCTTCTAAAATTATAAAACTATAATTATATATATATTATATGCATTTGAGATTTATTCTTCTGGAAAGGTGGAGTCAATGTACTTTCCCCTGTTCCTCCTGCTAAATGCAACTACAAATCCTGGACATTATTTATAAGACAGCATAAGACTGAGAAGTGGAGAGGAAAGACAGACCAACTAGGACCTTGGGTCCCAAGGCAAACATGGTGTTGAGTTCCTGGAATTTCTTTTTGCCTCTTGTATCGTAGACTGGATAACAGAGAAGCCAGCAGGCCTGACTCTCCAGTGGGCAGAAACAAACAAAAAGAAAGAAAGCCTCTTCCTTGCAACTGAAAGACCTGAAGAAAGACAGCCTACCAAGATTAAATGCTTTCTGATAATAACGGCTGACTCTAGCCAAAGGGCACAGGGAAGGACTACAGCTGCAAACCCACTTCACCAGCAGAGACCCAGTAGACAGCCTCGGCTCCGCCCTCGCCTTCTGTAATGAGGTAGTCCAGGCCCCAGCTTCGGGGCAGTCGGAGCAGACTGAGCGGAAACACGGCCCGTGGTGTCGGGGCGGCCATGGCAGAACCCGGGCTTCTCTGCACCTCTGCTGGTGGTGTGGCGTCCCTCCCTCTGCAGCGCCGTCTGGGGAAGCCCAACGAGGGTCTGGCCATTCGGCGCCTCTGTGGTAACCGGCTCCTTCCCTCACCACAGTACCGCTGAAGGCCATGTGAGAAGTAGTCACGTGGCATCTGTGCCCTTTGGTCAACGTGGTGCCAGTGGAAGATGTGCGGATCCTGAGCTCCCACTCCCACTCAGCAGTGACGAGGAACACTGACCTCCTCCCGGTTACCAGCTGAGGCCAAGTGAAGCCCTAGACTGTGACTGCCACAAGGCGGCCGTGAGGTGCCACTCCAGGTTGCCCTGCTGGAGCACTGTCAGAAGAGGACTGCTAAGACACAGGATTTCTCTAAACTCTGGAGGCACATCACAATGCCCCAAGGTAAAAAACTCACTCATCATAGCAAAAGCAAGGAAGATCTCAACTTGAACGAGAAAAGGCAGTTAAGAGACACCAACACTGAGTTGATACAGATGTTAGATTTACCTGACGAGGAGTTTAAAGTAGCTGTTATAAAAATGCTTCAATGAGCCTTACAAACATGCTTGAAACAAATTAAATTAGACTGTTTTAGCAAAGAAAACTATAAAGAACAAGCAGCTAGAAAGTTTATAACTTAAAAATACAATAACCAAACTAAAAAATTCAATAGATGGGTTCAAAAGCAGAATAGAGAGGATAGAAGACATACACAATGAGTGAACTTGAACATAGCACAGTAGAAATTACCCAATCTGAACAGCATATTAAAAAGCAACCAAGACAACCTAGACAGCATATTGAAAAGCAGAAACATTACTTTACCAACAAAGGTCTGTCTAGTCAAGGCTATGGTTTTTCCATTATATGCAGAGTACATCATGAGAAATGCTGGGGTGGATGAAGCACGAGCTGGAATCAAGATTGCCTGGAGAAACAGCAATAACCTCAGATATGCAGATGACACCACCCTATGGCAGAAAGTGAAGAATAACTAAAGAGCCTCTTGATGAAAGTTAAAGAAGAGAGTGAAAAAGTTGGCTTAAAGCTCAACATTCAGAAAACTAAGATCATTGCATCTGGTCCCATCACTTCATGGGAACATGGCAACAGATGAGGAAACAATGAAAACAGTGACTTTATTTTCTTGGGCTCCAAAATCACTGTAGATGGTGACTGCAGCCATGAAATTAAAAGACGTTTGCTCCTTGGAAGGAAAGCTATGACCAACCTAGACAGCACGTTAAAAAGCAGTGACATTACTTTGTCAATAAAAGTCCATATAGTTAAGGCTATGGTTTTTCCAGTAGTCATGTATGGATGTGAGAGTTGGACTACAAAGAAAGCTGAGTGCCGAAGAATTGATGCTTTTGAACTGTGGTGTTGGAGAAGACTCTTGAGAGTCCTTTGGACTGCAAGGAGATTCAACCAGTCCATCCTAAAGGAAATCAGTCCTGAATATTCATTGAAAGGACAGATGCTGAAGCTGAAACTCCAACCCTTTGGCCACCTGATGCTAAGAACTGACTCATTGGAAAAGACCCTGATGCTGGGAAAGATTGAGGGCAGGAGGAGAAGGGGATGACAGAGGATGAGATGGCTGGATGGCATCATTGACTCTATGGACATGAGTGTGAATAAGCTCCGGGAGATGGTGATGGACAAGGAAGCCTGGTGTGCTGCAGTCCATGGGGTCACAAAGAGTCAGACATGACTAAGTGACTGAACTGATGATGACGCAGAAACTAACACAACGTTGTAAATCAAGTACATGTTAGTATAAATTTTAAAAAGACAAAAAAAAAAAAATGGTTTTCTTCCTTGGAAGCAAAACCATCTTTTGAACACGAGGGGTCCCAGACCATCCCTTGCCTAGCTGGATAACGAACGAGCTGGCCATCCTCTGTCCACTGATTTGCATCAGTAGGGCACAGGCAGGCCTTTGGGAATGTTCCCAAGGTAACGGATGCCTCAAATCGCTGTCTGAGCTAGCTAAAAATGGTATTGCTGGGGATGTCTGGCTTGCTGGATTCCAGTGGAGCAGCGCTCATGGCAGTCCCCATGTAAGTAGAACACAGTTCTTTCCTCCATGAGTGTCAGGATAGGTTTTCTTATATTCTATGACAAATCTTGATCATAAATAAAAAATTGAAGGATGGCTCTGTGTGTATGCGTGTGTGTGTTTGGAGCACATGCACTCTTGTGGGTGCTTGGCTGCGGGCAGGGTGAGAGATGTGATCAATCAGACTTGCCTGGGAGCAAGGGGTGAGGGACAGTCCTCATGACGTCCTAGCAATTGACTGCTGCTGCTATGTAGTCACTCAGTCATGTCTGACACTTTGTGACTCCATGGACTGTACCCTGCCAGGCTCCTCTGTCTATGGAATATTCTAAGGCACGAATACTAGAGTGGGTTCCCATTTCCTCCTCCAGCGGATCTTCCCCATCCAGGAATCGAAACTGCGTCTCTTGCTTCTCCTGCATTCACAGATGGATTGTTTATCACTGAACCACCAGGGAAGCCCTCATAAATTATAAATAAAAATAATATGGAAAACAGCTCTAGGATACAGAAAAGCATACACTCCATATTTTAACATGAATGTTTTGTTCCTTTGCTCTGCCACCCCTTAACCAGAGTAAAAAGGGATTAAAATAGAAATTTCTGTGCTGTCATAAAGCAACAAGGAATTTCCAAGTTTGAAATTAAAGCCCATTGTATTAGCAAAACATGATCTAAAACAATAGGAGGGGTGATATGAGAAAGACCGCCCCCCCCCAAAAAAAAAAAATCACAAAACACTGACTGATTCTAACCTTTGTATAGCTTCTGGGCTCTCCAAATAAGGCAAACGTTTGATGAATGCAGAGAAAAGCAGCGCTGGGTGGAGCGCGCGCGGAACTGGGGTGGGGCTGCTCCTGGAGCAACCGTAAATTCAGTCAGTGGATGTGCCCAGATGGCGATGTCAAACCGGGCAGCTTGGAAACAAAGCTGAGGCAGGCTCTAAAAATTCTGAATTTTAAACTCTGAAAACCCAACCAAATGTTTTCTCCTGCCACCAAAAACTGTCATGATTAACTTTATTAATTGGTCGGCTCAAAATCTGCCACCTTCCCTCAGTCTCTTCACAATAGGGATATTTTGGTGTTTTTTTAATCCTCAGTAGTTTCCAGTCTCTAGGAGTCAAATGCAACTTCCCTGTGTCAGAGGCCTCCCTCTCCTGAGAGCTGAGGTGCTGGCTTTAATGTGGTCACACCAGTACAGTATGATACAGAATCTCCCCAGAAACACCAGAGCCTTTGAAATTGTGCCTTTTCTGTGTGGAGCTGGATACCTGTCACCGCTGGCTCTCAAACTGTCTGAGATACGCTTACACAGGCTTCTCAGAATGAGGTTAAAAATGTGACCCAGGGTCAGAAACGTAGATTCAGATGGAACCAATATTTCTTAAGTGTCAGTATGTTCCAGGCACTTCCAAAATGCTTTATGGACGCAATACTAAATTTGGGACTCATCCAGTTCTAACATTAGCCCCAGCAGCTCTTAGGATATGGTTTTAATAATTAGGCCAAATAAACAAAACAGAGTCATGCGTTGAACCAAGACATGCGTATCTTTGCAATTAAAAGCAAATGATGCATCACAGAAACAATTAACACTGGGACAGTGGTACCAGGCTATGATTTCTGCATTTAAAAAGCACTTTTAATATGACTCGAGGGAAGTTAGTTATCTCCTGCTGAGTCTTGCTAGTGAAGGTATCCACAAGGTGCCGAGGCTCTGTGGTACTATTGGGAAGCTCCAGAGTGGTGCCTTCTTTTCAGCCCAGCAGTCTGTGGGCCGCTAAAAGGAATTTTGTGAATGTGGTTCCAGAAATAACCCATGTTGTACCTTAAAAGTAAGAGTGACTTGAAAGTGACCCCATAGTCACTTGTTCCGTGAACATTTCACAATTAGTATCTGTGGTTCGCACGGAATAGCAATGTGAGGATGACTGGTCTGAGATGATCAAGTGATGACAACATGATGCGCCACACACAGAGGTGCACACCCAGGAAGCACAACAACGGGTGTAGATGTGCACACTCGGGATGGTGCAAAGATTGGGGTGACCTGGTCTGCTGGGGTAGGTCGCGGGAAAGCTGCACACACCAGAAGACATTTCGACTGGGTGTTTATATGCGACCAGGGCTTCACAAGTAGAAGAAAGGGTGCAGGAAGAAGTTCATTTACCAGCTCAAGAAGAAAAAACGATGTAAAGGCCCCGCACAGACCGCTGAGGAACCACCACCGTGTCACAGGACACGAAAGCGCATGAAGAATGACGTCTGGACAGCTGAGGTGGGCAGAAGCCAAATCGTGCAGTATTTTTATATGGACTCTGTTTTTGTAAGAAGCAGAGGTAGCTCTGCCTAAATTCCTCCATACAGCTGGAAGTGCACAGACGTAGGAGAAACACATTTGGGTATTGATAGTAGAAAGGGCAATATACTTTGGCCACCTGATCCAAAGAGCTGACTCATTGGAAAAGACCCTGATGCTGGGAAAGATCTGAAGGCAAAAGGAGAAGGGGGTGGCAGTGAATGAGATGGTTAGATGGCATCACCAACTCAATGGACATGAATCTGAGCAAACTCTGGGAGATAGTGAAGGACAGGGGAGCCTGGTCTCAGAGAGTTGGACATGACTCAGCAACTGAACAATAATAAAGTAGAAAGGGTGAGCTGGAGGCAGGACAGAGGACAGACTGGAGAGAGGAGAGATTTGTCTACAGACACGGTCCTCTCTCCTTCCTTCCCTTTGTCCTGCCCGCTCTTTCCTCAAGGCCGGAACCTGACTCTCTCCATGACTTTCTTCTAGTTCTTCCTCAGCCTCCTCTCTTCCTTACCTCTCTACAGCTTCCTCACCTACAATTTCCCCCTCTTTACTTCTCTGTTCTCTTTTACTTTAATAATTGCCATACTACTGGAAAACAGTACAGGGAAAAGACAAAAAAGAAATCTGGTCTTCATTTTATTATTATTTTATTGGGGTGTAATTGTTTTATAATGTTGTGTTAGTTTCTGCTGTGCATTGAAAAAGTTCTGGCAAACATATATGATAGGTTAAACCAGCCAATGACTTCATTCATCTCTCTGTCTCATGTTGCTTCCCCCATCATTCATTATGTGCAGAAACACTGCATATACAGTCATAAGAATGTTTACCATTTCCTAAGCTTCTAATACAAGCTCAGTTTTATATACTAAATATTTCTAATCAGCATTATATCTAGTTCTTAGAGCAACTCTAATGAAACATATTTTCATCTCCATTTTATAAATGAAGGAGTGGAGGAACAGGGATGGACTTGTCAGAGGGTACACAGAAGTAGGCAATGGTGTAGCCAGCCTTAGACCTCGGATTTGTGAGCGTGGAAGTTTCTCAGTCATGTCCGACTCTTCATGACCTCATGGACTGTAGCCTGCCAGGCTCCTCTGTCCATGGAATTCTCCAGGCAAGAATACTGGCATGGGTAGCTGTTCCCTTCTCCAGGGGATCTTCCCAACTCAGGGATTTAACCCAGGTCTCCCACATTGCAGGTGGATTCTTTACCATCTGAGCCACCAGGGAAACCTAAGAATACTGGAGTGGGTAGCCTATATCCCTTCTCCAGGGGATCTTCCCGACCCAGGAATTGAACCGGAGTCTCCTGCATTGCAGGTGGAGAAAAGCAGGTCTCCTGCATTTACCAGCTGAGATACCAGGGAAGTTAATAGAGCTCAGATCTACTAGACTCCAAACCTGTGTTTTTTTCTTGAGTGACACATACTGCTCCCCAAACTAGCTTGTTCGTTCATTCACTCAATAAAAAGCTTATTGTACTCCTGTCACATGCAATTCACGATTTCATGTATTTAAATATATTCCAGGATAGAGCAGACAAAGATCATTGCCCCAACGCACGGCTGTTCTCGGGAATGCATTTCAATTTTGTTGTTGTTCAGTTGCTAAGTTGTGTCTGATTCTTTGCAACCTCATGGACCGTAGCACACCAGGCATTTCAATTAGGCGAATACAAATGTGGAGTCTCTCAGCTCAGAAAAGACCAAAGTCATTAGGACTGCATAAGTATTATATAAGATTCTGTAGTAAAAGTGACTTATATAGTACATGCAAAAATAACTGAGAGAGATTTGGGGAGATCTCTAACTTAAGACAAATTGCTAAATGATATTGTCTAATATCTACTGCATGCCAGTCCTCTACGTGGATTCAGTTCAGTTGCTCAGTCATGTCCAACTCTTTGCAACCCCATGGACTGCAGCACACCAGGCCTCCCTGTCCATCACCAACTCCCAGAGTTTGCTCAAACTCATATCCAAAGTCATTTATATCTTACAGTGATCCTCTGAGGCATATGTTTACATCAATTCTGTTTTACAAAAATCGAGGCACAGGGAAGTTGAGGAAGTTGCTCTGGGTTCACCAACTGGAAGGTAGTGGGTTTGGGCTTAGACTTGGGCAGTTTGGCTTTTGGACTTATTCTTGAACTGTGATGCTCTATTGCCTGTGAAGCCCTTGGGAAGACCTGAGGATTGAGAATGGTCAGTGGAAAAACGGAGACAAGGAAGTGATGCTCTTGGTCTCATGACTGTGTCTGGGAGGAGGAGCCTGGCCCTTCCCTCACCCACCCATTCACTTCAAGGGGCTTCAAGGGCTGAAGGATGAGGGGCCTCTACACCCAAGGTTAAAAGGGAGACTATCAGAACAGACTTCCCATTCATATTTGGAGGTAACTCTCATGGGTACCAAGATCCTCAGGTAGGCAGAGAGAAAGGAATAAAGAATAATCGCAGTCCACTGACAGGCAGGCACTGAGATGCTGCGGGTGGCTGTTTCTTGTCTTTTCTTTGGCCTCAGTTCAGTTGCTCAGTCGTGTCCGACTCTTTGCGACCCCATGAACCGCAGCACGCCAGGCCTCCCTGTCCATCACCAACTTCCGGAGTCCACCCAAACTCATGTCTATTGAGTCAGTGATGCCATCCAACCATCTCATCCTCTGTCATCCTTCTCTTCCTGTCCTCAATCTTTCCCAGCATCAGGGTCTTTTCAAATGAGTCAGCTCTTTGCATCAGGTGGCCAAAGGATTGGAGTTTCAGCTTCAATATCAGTCCTTCCAATGAACACCCAGGACTGATCTCCTTTAGGATGGACTGGCTGGATAAATGTATTTGGAAAGCATTTTAGTCAGTGGGTTGAAAAGGAATGGAAGGAAGAGTAATGGGAGACATATTAGAGGTAGAAGGCGAGGGAAGGGAGATTTAATCAGGTGTTCCTGTCATCAGGAAAATTTCCAGCACTCTTAAAGCTCAGGACACACTGTCAAGTTCAGGGAGCAGGTACAGAAAAACGAAACTCATTGTGAGGAGCACTCTGAAATTAAAAAGAATTGGCAAAATAATAAAGTAGGACTTTAATGTCATTCATATGCTTCTCTAAGATTATTTTGAGCTCCATAGAAATATGCATCCAAGTCTATCAGCATCCTCTACTGTTAGGATATTATTCTGACCACTTGATTTCCTTCTCTGAAACCTTCTCACTCTCTTCAGAAAAAAGTCCAAGTTTCTTACCACTGCCTGCCTTCAGAGACACATTCCGTCTACTGGACTCAGCTGGCTTTTTTAGACTAATCTCACACATTTTGTATTGGCAATTTTACTGTCCCACCAAAAGACCTTTCATGGCCAGGCCTTTGCTCACGCTCTTTTCTCTGATTATAATCCTCTGATATTTGGAAGCTTCTCGTTAGTCCACACTGAAGGCATGGTCATTTTCTGTTTATCAGAGAATCATCCCTCACAGATCTTTGCTGCTTCACAGTTAAATTGGGCAGTGGGACTAGTTCTGGTCAATGCTGCTGCTGCTGCTAAGTCGCTTCAGTTGTGTCCGACTCTGTGTGACCCCATAGACAGCAGCCCACCAGGGCCCCCCATCCCTGGGATTCTCCAGGCAAGAACACTGGAGTGGGTTGCCATTTCCTTCTCCAATGCATGAAAGTGAAAAGTGAAAGTGAAGTCGCTCAGTTATGTCTGACTCAGTGACCCCATGGACTGCAGCCCACCAGGCTCCTCCATCCATGGGATTTTCCAGGCAAGAGTACTGGCGTGGGGTGCCATCGCCATAGGCTATTATTAACAACAGTGATGTGGTCGCTTCTAGGTTGATGCTGGTGTGAAGATACTGAGTATCAACAGGCCACAGAATGCTACAGTGGACACAAAGGAAGGGGAGCACCGTGAGGCGTGGGGAACTTCTTTAGGGAGAAGGGACAAGCTTTATTGACCATTGTAGACCTAGCCCCCTGCTCTGAACAGGCAACTTAACAGTGCCTCAACAAATCTTTGTTCAAGGACCACGAAAATATGACTTTCCCCTAGGGAAGCCCTGTTTTCCATTGGTTTTAATATTAAAAAGACCTGGCCATTTAAGATGAATAAAAAATAAATTCCTAGATGCAGTATATAAGTGCATTAAAAATATCTTCATCTTCAAGGGACAAAAAATAAAATTTCCAATACAGATAGGAACGGGACTACTTTGCCCCAAATCATATTCATCTGGTACTAAATGAATATGTACTAACTAAAGCTGAAGCTAAGCAGTCACAAAATACAGAAAGGCATTAATTTTTTGAAGTGAGAAAATAGTAACACATTTCCATCAACTTTGGTAATTTCCCCGCATTCCTCCACTGCAATGCATAAGTAGATTTCAGCCATCCCAAAGAAGCTTCTTCACCGAGTCTTCAAATAGAATGATTTCAAATGGTTTTCATTTAGTCTTGTTTATGATAAAATAAATGTTACTCTGATTGATTGGCAAATGTCTACCAGCAGCTATAGGAGCAATTATGTTTGACATGAAGATGTTATAAAATCTATAACCCAAAACTTTAAAGCCCGATTTGAAATGTCAAATTTGACTTATGAGAACCAGTTATAATCCAGCTTCACGCAAAAAGCATTAAGTTAATGCTGGAGCAAAGTACTGTGGCCAAGTGTGCGCTGGCATAATTAATCAGGGATGTTTCAGAAAAGAATCGTCTCCAAGAGGTTATTGATTTACTGTCACGACACGTTCTTCTTATGGCTGTGCTGGTGCTCTGGAGCTGGGATGCACTGGCATGCATTTTTCAGTGACTAAGCCTTGATCTGTCCTCCTGGAATCCTGCCATCCTCACTGACATCTGCAAACACTCACATTTGACAGCCTCATGCCTGAGCCTGGTGGCTTCCAAGTTGATTAGGATTAGTTCAGAGGGGTTTTGGACTAGACTGAGTGTAATCGAAAGCAGAGAGCCGTGAATCTCCAGAGGGTGACATGCACCCTGCCAATGGCATCATGTTAACAGAGAGTGTGCATATGCATACACACACATACATGCAAACACAGACACATGCACACACCGTAAGGCATATGCAAACCCATCCATGAATACACACATGCATACACCCACATATACCTGTGCACGTGCACACACACACACATGAATACACATGCAAATGCACAGACACACCAACATACTTAAGGAATGGGGACGATTTCAGCTTTAATCTTTATCTCTATTTTTAAAAATATTTATTTATTTGGTTGCACCAGGTCTCAGTTGTAGTACATGGGACCTAGTTTCTTGACCAAGGATCAAACCTGAGCCCCCGGCATTGGGAGCATGGAGTCTTAGCCACTAGACCACCAGGGAAGTCTGGAAATTTATTTCTATGCCCTATTAAACTAAATTCAACCTTTTTCAGAAGCACTATTTAACATGCAAGAAAGTAGCTGTGATTTAGCTCTTTTTCACAATCAATCCATGACATAAGGTAATACTGTCAGAGGAGACTTTACAGCATCAAGTATTTAAACATTCTCCCAAAAATTACAAGGGAAAGTCAAGGGAGAAAGAGGCAATTTAGCTCAGAGCACAAAATGTTTTCTCTGTAGCCTCTTAATTTGACTTTGCAAACAGAAAAGGACACACTTTCTACTCAAAGCAATGCTGGCTGTTACAGTCATGTGGGTGGTCGGACAGTAGGTCCTAGTGGGTAGGGGGGTCTCTAGGAAATGGATAACATCTCTGTTGCCCTGGGCACACAGCACATCAAGTTCACTGCTCCTTCTAGGCCTTTGTTCAAGCACTCATTCCCTGCACATTCTCGTCTTGCTTAGGCTGTACTGATGATTAAGTAGCCAGCACTGAATCCAGACTAGTGGCTGCACAGGCTCTGCTTGCTGTGGAGAGATGGAGAGAAGGCAGGACCAGGAAGCCATTCACCAGTAGAAGGGTATATAACTTTGAGCCGACAGGGGTCCTTCTGGACCCCAGGTTCTTCATCTGTAAGAGTCTGCAGCAGTTGAGAGCAGGGATCCTGCGCAAGTCAGGTTCCCTGTGAAGCAGACTCTTGAGATGGGAACTGGTGTGCAGAGGTTTATTTGGGAGTTTCCGAGGGTCAGTGCCTGTAGGTGGAAAAGAAGGGCAATAAGGCAGAGGGTGAAGTATCCTCGTGATGCTCAATGAGGATCTTAACTGACTCTACCAGGAGATCTGAAGCTGGGTTGGCCCTTCAGTGTTGTCCCAAATTGGGGTAAACGGGCCAGGTGTTTATCCCAAGCATCGACTAGTGATGGGCTGTGGCTGTCTGGGGAAGGGGGCCTGACCTTTAGCAAGATGGCTTGGTTCAGGTGAGAGTGGCTCCCAGAGAGAACCTCCAATGAGGAGCTGAAGAGACAGAACCTCCAGCTGCTGGGGAAGTAAGTCCTTTGGTCCGCAAAAGGGGCCCACCCAGGACATCACAGCACCAGGAGAGCATACCCATAGTCATCACGCAGCCAAGTCCAATCTCTGTATGTGATACTCATCAAGGGAATATAGCAATATATCAATACAGTGATGGGTGGTTTCTGTGCTCTGTGCTGTGCTCATTGTGTCTGGCTCTTTGTGATCCCATGGGCTGCAGTCTGCCAGGCTTCTCTGTCCATGGGATTTTCCAAGCAAGAATACTGGAGTGGGTTGCCATTTCTTTCTCCAAGGAAGATTCCCATCCCAGGGATCGAACGCACGTCTCTTGCATCTCCTGCACTGACAGGTAGATTCTTCACTACTGCACCACCTGGTTGACAGCTCACAGTTCACTCCAGGACTATGACTCCCCTGACATCATATGACTTACTGATTTAGGAGACAAGAAACTGGTCAGTCTACAGTAAATTCTTCATTACCGCCTAGTTTGGGATCTATAAAGGCGGCTAACGTCATTTTATACACGGTCATGCATGAGTAACGGGCTTCCTTGACATGTAACTGGGTTTCTTACTAACCAAGGCGTGGCTGGCACTTAATGCTCTTTAAAAGTTGCCATCCGTCTGTAGCTATACAACAACCTATTCTGCTGAGTAAGGCTGAATCAGGCACATGCTAGACCATGTAGCTTTGGTCCCTGTGAATCTGAGGCTCCAGGGACAATGCCAGTCATACAGATGTTGCAAAGCTCTAATTCCCCAGTGCGTTTGGGAGGGGCTTCTGGAGGAAGAAGAATCTTCATGCTCTGTATCTAGATCACACAAAAGATCTTCAGTTTTATTTTTCCTTATGACCTTAGTCCTGTTACTTGCACCAACTGACCAATACTTTAAATGATTTCATTTGCCAAGATATTTGAGCCGACAGGGGTCCTTCTGGACCCCAGGTTCTTCATCTGTAAGAGTCTGCAGCAGTTGAGAGCAGGGATCCTGCGCAAGTCAGGTTCCCTGTGAAGCAGACTCTTGAGATGGGAACTGGTGTGCAGAGGTTTATTTGGGAGTTTCCGAGGGTCAGTGCCTGTAGGTGGAAAAGAAGGGCAATAAGGCAGAGGGTGAAGTATCCTCGTGATGCTCAATGAGGATCTTAACTGACTCTACCAGGAGATCTGAAGCTGGGTTGGCCCTTCAGTGTTGTCCCAAATTGGGGTAAACGGGCCAGGTGTTTATCCCAAGCATCGACTAGTGATGGGCTGTGGCTGTCTGGGGAAGGGGGCCTGACCTTTAGCAAGATGGCTTGGTTCAGGTGAGAGTGGCTCCCAGAGAGAACCTCCAATGAGGAGCTGAAGAGACAGAACCTCCAGCTGCTGGGGAAGTAAGTCCTTTGGTCCGCAAAAGGGGCCCACCCAGGACATCACAGCACCAGGAGAGCATACCCATAGTCATCACGCAGCCAAGTCCAATCTCTGTATGTGATACTCATCAAGGGAATATAGCAATATATCAATACAGTGATGGGTGGTTTCTGTGCTCTGTGCTGTGCTCATTGTGTCTGGCTCTTTGTGATCCCATGGGCTGCAGTCTGCCAGGCTTCTCTGTCCATGGGATTTTCCAAGCAAGAATACTGGAGTGGGTTGCCATTTCTTTCTCCAAGGAAGATTCCCATCCCAGGGATCGAACGCACGTCTCTTGCATCTCCTGCACTGACAGGTAGATTCTTCACTACTGCACCACCTGGTTGACAGCTCACAGTTCACTCCAGGACTATGACTCCCCTGACATCATATGACTTACTGATTTAGGAGACAAGAAACTGGTCAGTCTACAGTAAATTCTTCATTACCGCCTAGTTTGGGATCTATAAAGGCGGCTAACGTCATTTTATACACGGTCATGCATGAGTAACGGGCTTCCTTGACATGTAACTGGGTTTCTTACTAACCAAGGCGTGGCTGGCACTTAATGCTCTTTAAAAGTTGCCATCCGTCTGTAGCTATACAACAACCTATTCTGCTGAGTAAGGCTGAATCAGGCACATGCTAGACCATGTAGCTTTGGTCCCTGTGAATCTGAGGCTCCAGGGACAATGCCAGTCATACAGATGTTGCAAAGCTCTAATTCCCCAGTGCGTTTGGGAGGGGCTTCTGGAGGAAGAAGAATCTTCATGCTCTGTATCTAGATCACACAAAAGATCTTCAGTTTTATTTTTCCTTATGACCTTAGTCCTGTTACTTGCACCAACTGACCAATACTTTAAATGATTTCATTTGCCAAGATATATTGGAGAGGGCAATGGCACCCCACTCCAGTACTCTTGCCTGGAAAATCCCATGGATGGAGGAGCCTGGAAGGCTGCAATCCACAGGGTCGCGAAGAGTTGGACACAACTGAGCGACTTTACTTTCACTTTTCACTTTCATGCATTGGAGAAGGAAATGGCAAACCACTCCAGTGTTCTTGCCTGGAGAATCCCAGGGATGGGGGAGCCTGGTGGGCTGCTGTCTATGGGGTCGCAGAGTCGGACACAACTGAAGTGACTGTGACTTAGCAGCAGCAGCAGCCAAGATGTATATATTCAAGTCCTAATCCTCCCCCATTTTGATATAATTAATCAAAGACACATATTTTTGGCTAGCTTCAGATCAGTATGAGATCAATGGTATTACCTACCCAGTGTTCACAGTTCAGCCAAATCAAAGAAACCTGACATTTTCACTAGCCTCTCCAGACTAATCAAGGGGAGAGAAACATTTTTGCAAGCTTACACACAGCTCCAGGACTCTTCCCCACGTCTACTTTTGTTGACCCCATTAAGAATCAGGTCCCCATTCTGGAAATATCTTAGGTAAATAGAAAAATCCCCAGTGTCTGCAGTCCTGAGTGGAATTTACGACTCTTCACCCGGAGCCTTCCTCATTAGTGGAGAGTGGACTTTTAAGAGCTATTCATCACTTTTTGTCTGCAGGTCAATTCCTTGCTCCAGCCAACATATCTCCCTGACCCAATATTCCTCTCACTTTGATAGCCATAAATCTCAGCTTTATGGGGGCCACTAAAGAAGGAAGCTGGATGAGGTCAGAGCTCACTCGGAGCCTTGAGAATCTTTTCGGTCTCAAGAACTGAAGAGGATGAAGGGAGAATGGATGAGAGAAAGACTGTTCAAAAGGTATCAAATGAGGACCGTTATGGGTTGTGTGAACTAGATATGACAGCCAGTTCCCAGAATACTGGGGCTAGGAATAAAGCGAGCTAAGGAATATAAAAAGCTGTGTGCTGAGCTGTATGAGGAGAGGCAGCTTCTGGCTTATGAAAGTGGAGCGGACTGAAAGTATAAATCGATTCAGTAAATGTTTTGGTAAATTTGTGAGTATGATCAATGAAAAATGGATTACTAGGAAAGGCTAGGGTGTGTTAAGAATATCAAGTGCCTTTAGAGTTGAAGACAAATAAGTCCTTCTCCAATGTGGCTGTAGGGGACCCTGTCCTCTGGCCTTAACTGACCTGAGGTCTGACCCTTGATGGGGACTGCTTCCATCCAGGGAAACAAGATGGCTCCCAGTGTTTGAGCAAAGATGTTGGAGTCCATTAGAATCTTGAGCAGGAAATGTTTTACAAACGTAGGTGAGGGACAGGGAAGGGAAGGAGAGACAATCTGGCAAGGGCCAGGGGTGCGTTTATGAGTCATGTGCATATTCTTCTCTTCTTAATCTTTATTTATTTTATTTTTGGCTGCGTTGGGTCTTTGTTGCTGCACAGGGGCTTTCTTTAGTTGAGGTGAGCGGGGGCTACTCTCTAGCTGTGGTGTGCGGGCTTCTCCCTGTGGTGGCTTCTTTTGTTGAGGAGCGTAGGCTCCAGGGAGTGGGCTCAGAAGTTGTGCTACACGGGCTTAGTTGCTCTGCTGCTTGTGGGCTCTTCCTAAACCGGGGATAGAACCTGTGTCCCCTGCACTGGCAGGTGGATTCTTAACCACTGGACCACCAGGGAGGTCCATGCGCGAAAACTGGGAGATCAACTCCTTTGGTTCTAATTGAGTCGGCTCTTGATCATATTGTTGTCTTTGATCAGTTCTTGAGATCGCCTCTGGTGATTTCCCTTTCAATGCCTGCCATGAATGGGCCAGGGCTTCCCTGATAGCTCAGTTGGTAAAGAATCTGCCTGCAGTGCAGGAGACCCTGGTTCCATTCTGGAGTCAGGAAGATCCACGGTAGAAGGGATAGGCTACCCACTCCAGTATTCCTGGGCTTCCCTTGTGGCTCAGCTGGTAAAGAATCCACCTGCACTGTGGGAGACCTGGGTTCGATCCCTGGGTTGGGAAGATCCCCTGGAGAAGGGAAAGGCTACCCACTCCAGTATTCTGGCCTGGAGAATTCCATGGGCTGTATAGTCCATGGGGTTGCAAAGAGTTGGACACGACCGAGCAACTTAGGATAGGAGGAATGGACCATGTGGTATCTTTAATTCCCTTGAATTTCTCAACCACAGAGCATTACAGATAAACAGGATTCTGAACCAGAGTAACGAAATGTCACTGAATGCTATCTGGATGCCCCTGGTGCAGCTTTAAGGGCTAGAAATGAAACCAATGAAGGACACACTGTAAGAAGCTCTGACTTCACAGCCTTGGGAGGACAGCCAGAAAGGAACATGCACACAGGGTTTTCACATAGTATGTGCTGAAGCCATTTTTGTGGAATGAGGGAATCGGTTAAGGATTCTGCAGAAATCCTGTGGATGCTGAAGGCATGACTTGGTTACTTTCTGTCATTGAAAGTCTACAGGGAGGATGAAGGGGTCTTTCCGTAAGGGTCTTTTTCACAAAAGCGTGCTCCTCTGAGGTATACTGTGTCCAGCTCTTGCCAAACTTAAATTGTATCCATGTTAAAGAGGAAAAAAGGCTTTAGCACATTCCTTTGGGGGAATGGAAACAATTTATTTTGTTTGTTTCTAATGGAGAGGGTTTGCTCCAGAATCTTACTGTGAGGTCCGAGAATCTGGGTTGAGGACCGCCAGGCAACCAGAGGAGAGAGAGAGAGAGAGTCCCCCAGACCTTATCAGGTGATTGAAACAGCTGGGCTAGCCAATTATAAAGGCAACCCATAAACCTGAGCTCCTGGATCTAGGTCAGGAATACATTTTTAGCTAAGTATTAGATAAATTGGTGTTCTTTCACAATTCTTTATTTTAGTTTTCCTTAAGAATACTTGCTGTGTCTTAAAAGAAAACCTTCCTCTGTTGCTCAGCACAAGCAACTACAATATCTTTTTGTGGGGCAGGGGTGGTGGTGAGGATGGTTTCCGTTTGCTCTAGGCCATATTCAGAAAATGAAATTGTCAGGCTTCCAGTTCACCTTCCTCGGGAGCAAGAAAGTAGACTGCATGGATGCAAATGATCTGGAGATAACAAGTCAGGAGCTTCTGGAGAGATTCTTAGATTTCCCAACATGAACTGGATGATGAGAAACATAAGCACAATTTCTCATCTGCTGGCGTTCCCTGAAAGCTTATTTTATAATAGAATTTATTTCCAAAGGGTGGACTTAGTCTCCTAACAAGAGTAGAGCATTGTCATTGCCAAGCTGCAAGTGTCAGAACACAGCCTCAAGGTTAACATGGGTGGCATAAATAACAAAGACAACACATCCTCCTCAGAGTTCCCAAGCCTGTAATAAGATCGCTGGCGTGTTCAGTGATATATGGGCTCTTTATTTTCAGCAGAGAGCAGTACGCTTTGGGTCTTCAAGATACTGTTTGATTGCTTTGCAGAAACCAATCAATAACACACAGGTAAAGTTTTCTGCAAGGCACATAAATCTTAGCATGGGGAGACCAGCTGTTGTGAGGGTCTGGATTGGTGCCAGTTTCCAACGGGGGAGTCTCAAGGAAATGATCCTGAATCTGGGGCTTTGTTTGGATTTCAATGGAACATAATCGGGCGACATCTGGTCCCCCACCTTGTGCTGGCTTGGCCACACTTCCTCCGCTGTGGCTCTGGGCACCTCCTGCAGGGCTTCCTGTGAGTGCCAAGCACCAGTGCCCTGCCCGTCACCAGCTGCCAATCAGTTTTTCACAGTGGGGGACAGAAAAAGAACCTGGGGCCTCGAAAACGCCTGCTGAGAACGACTCATAAAAACGATCTTAAAATGCAATTTGGGTCCCACTGCCCCACAAGCTACTGGACACGGGACAAAAGAGAATTACAGAATTAACTCTGGGGTTGGAAAAGCGAGCAGAAGGGACTGAGGATAAGCATAGGAAATCAGCATGTGGCTGCAAGGTGATGGAAAGTGAAAGAAGGGGTGAAAGACCTAACGCATCAACCATTTTCACATATTAAATTAGCAAATCTTTCTTTTAAAATAAGAAAACTAATGTTGCAAGAATGAGGTGAAAAACACACGGGAACACATTGCAAATACTGTTTTGAAAGCAAACTGACCTTAATATCAAGGGCTCCAAACCCTTTCCCAAAGACTGTAATTGAACTTCTGAGATCTAGGCCAAAGAAATAATAATTACCCTGCATAAAACAGATAAACACACCCTTCTTTGGCCTAGTGAAGAAAGATATTTTCCCAAACACTACTTACAATAGTAAAATAATTAAAATATATCTTAATGATCTACAATGAGGGAATGGTTTTTAAACTAAGCTATAGCCACGCAATGGAATATTACGTAGCCATTAAAACACATTAAGAAAAACACTTACATTATCATATTTAGACATCAAAGAAAATCAAAGACTACTTATACTATCAAACATAGTTTTAGAAAATCTTGTTTGTAAAAGAATCTAAAGAGAACACATTGTAATGTTAACAGTGATTTCCTTTGTCTGAAGAACCCAGAGTCATCTTCTTTCTTGTTTCTACATTTTTCTATTTTTTCAAATGTTCTTCAATTTACATATATTTCTTTATTGTTAAAGATAACTTCATTTAAATATTTAAACATTTAACAATGTTTACACTAAAGAGAATGTGATGTATGTATAGGAAAATATTAGAATATAACATTAAAAAAAAAGAAATACGGCTTATAGTATAAGCTGAGAAGATGAACAGGAGAAAGGGCAAATGAGTAAGTTCCAGATATCAGATATAAAACATAGTGAGGAAGAGGGAGAAGCTTAAGTGAGTGCTTAAGTGAGTGGAAGAATGGAAGAAAATCTGGCAAAATACCAGGACACAGAAAAGGGAAAGGAAAAGTTACCAGATAAAAGTTGTAGAGCAGAATAGTAGAGCCCTTTTGCTTTCCCTGGTGGCTCAGATGGCAAAGCATCTGCCTGCAATGCGGGAGACCCGGGTTCTATTCCTGGGTCGGGAAGATCCCCTGGAGAAGGAAATGGCAATCCACTCCAGCACTCTTGCCTAGAAAATCCCATGGACGGAGGAGCCTGATAGGCTACAGTCCATGGGGTCACAAAGAGTCGGACACGACTGAGTGACTTCACTTTTGCTTGACTAGAGGACTATTTTAAAATGCTTGGTCACCATAAGTAATTGACTTTACAAACAGAAAAGTCAAACATGGTGGGGCCATGTGAAGGAGGGGTACTAATCTGATTTTTCTTATACACAGGTCATGGTCAAGAGTTACAGTGTCTTAGGTTTCAAGTTTTCAAGTGAGTCCACTGGGGCCGAAGTGTCCTAACAAATATTCCTGGGGATTAATATCCCCTTGTTTATCCCTGGTGTTAATTTTATGTATAATATTTCAGGATGGCTAAGCAGATTTGTTTGAGGAGGAATGTAAAGGGGACAATATTAGAAAGGACTGGAGTTGAAATGCACATTTCAAAGCACACTGAAAACGTCTGAAAAACTGACAATGCACATTGAAAACTTTGGAAAGACTGACCACAATGTTTAGACAGAAAAGTAAATTGCATGACTCTCATTTGTGGTCCCCCTAATGATTTTCTGTCCCTGGACTGGCCCTCTGGGACACTGGACAGGACAGCTTAATTCTAAGATCTTCTACTTGCTAGATTGTAAACCTTAAAAAAAAAAGTCTCAGTTTATAGTTTGCTTGATGTAAGTTGGCTGCCTCTATCGTTTTCTAATTCTGCATAAAATCCCTTCCTTCATTTTAGAAATCCTTAAGAGTCCTATTTCTTAAAACCCACATATGATCAAGTAGTACATTAATGTGATTCTTGGCAGCAGTTTCCTCCATTTGAAAGCCATGGATTCCCAGAATTTCCTTATTGTCTCCACCTCTGCTCCCTTTCTATGTTGCAGCTTGGAAATACAATGAGATAAAACAGGTCAGTGCTTGTTTTCCAGTGCTACCATAAACTGTAGGCAGGGCTGTTGAGTATGTTAAGACTTTCTCCCACAGTGAGTAATTCTTCCACCCTCTTACTGGTGGATGGAGCCTTCCGTTTTCTAGAGAAAAAAGTGCCTTGCCAATGATGTCACCCTGTTTTAACAACATAAAGTATTTAATATTTCCTATGCTACTTGGATTATATAAACCCATTTCCCTTCCCCTGGTACAGTTTAAATTTGCAAGTAGATTTAATATAGAGATGTTTTTGCTAAGCCATAGTATGAAAACACTTCCTTCTGCAAATTCTTAGACTGCCTTTGGTTATTTATTTCACTGACATATCCATGACTGAGCACAGCAACTGCTGAAAGCCTTGTAGCAGCAGCATCTAGAACCTGTCATCCAGTTCTCTTTTCAACAGCAGGGTGAATTAGGTACTCTTACTCTCTCTCATAACTCACATGTTTTCTGAAAGATAATCATTGAGAGAAATTTACCATAAACTAACCATTTGCTTTTCCCAGAGCCCAAGGATTACCAGACAACTTAAACTTGCTGCGCTAATATCAAGGAGAGAAAATAACTTCAAGAAGTTCCTCAAATTATTGTGAGATTACAGACTTAGAGAGTGAATTTATGGTTGCTGGGGGAAAGGATGGGGGTGGGGGATAGTAAGGGAGTTTGGGATGGACATGTGCACACTGCTATATTTAAAATGCACAACCAACAAGTACCTACTGTATAGCACATGGAACTCTGCTCAGTGTTATTTGGCAGCCTGGGTGGAGTCTGAGGGAAAAAGCATACATGCACATGTACAGCTGTTCACTGGAAACTATCACAACATCGTTAATTAGCTATACCCCAGTACAAAATAAAAGGTAAAAAAAAAGAAAAATCATTGTGAGGTCAGAGCTGTTTACTAGCTCATTGCTCTCTTGGAGGTATTCTGAATTAATTATTTTTCTTTTCAGAAGGCTGTGATGACTCTAAGTTAATGGAGTTTTCTTTAACTTCCCATTTTTGTGAACTCAGCCCACTGTGGGTTTAGTTTGGTGGTGATTCTGTTTCTCCAGCTGTGTTGAAAAACGTGAGACTCAAGCACTAAAAACATTTTTTTATGTGAAGTAAAGTTAAGGGTTACAATTTGCCTATGTTATTTTATTAGCTTTATTCCCCATCCCCACCCCCACCCCCACCCCCCTCATTAATTCTGACATTTAACCAAAACTGCTTTTCAGGGGGAAACTTGTCTGCTTAGGTCAAGGCCACCAGTAGTCACAGTAGACACCCTAGAATCCAGCCTTGCATGAGTTGCAAGATGCCACCTTGAAGAGTAACCCATGTTTTCCTTAATCTTTCCCTGTTCCTATGCACAGGATCCTCCATGTCTGGATATAATAAGATTCTCAGATCATCTCCAGGGGACTCTCATTTTTAATTTTTCTTCCCTGTCCCTTCAACTAAAGAGAAGTTAAAGAGTTAAACATGCTTTAAAGAAGAGTTAAACATGTTTTTTGTTTGTGTATGAACTTTAATGAGCAAAAGTAAGAATGAGGCCAATGGTGGATTTCCTTATGCAAAATACATCAATCAGTGAATCAGAAACTTTCGCAAGTGTGGGATGAAAAGTGTAGGGTTAAGGGAGGTGCTCTCAAGTGAGACCAGGGTGGAATTCTAGCTTTTCACTCACTAGCTTTGTGATCTTGCAGCAGACAGTTAACTTATTTAAGCCTCAGTTCACACATCTGTAAAATGTGGTTAAAGAGAATAACTAAATGGTGTTGTGCAGGAATAAATCTGACAATGTATATATAAGGTACTGTACCTGGCATATCATAAGCACTCAATTAATATTTGTGTTCAGTTCAGTTTAGCTGTTCAGTCGTGTCCGACTCTTTGTGACACCATGAACTGCAGCATGCCAGGCTCCCTGTCCATCACAACTCCTAGAGCCCACCCAAACCCATGTCCATTGAGTTGGTGATGTCATCCAACCATCTCATTCTCTGTTGTCCCCTTCTCCTCCTGCCCTCAATGTTTCTCAGCATCAGGGTCTTTTCAAATGAGTCAGCCCTTCGCATCAGGTGGCCAAAGTATTGGAGTTTCAGCTTCAGCATCAGTCCTTCCAATGAACACCCAGGACTGATCTCCTTTAGGATGTTCTGGTTAGATCTCCTTGCAGTCCAAGGGACTCTCAAGAGTCTTCTCCAGCATCACAGTTCAAAAATATCATTTCTTCTGTGCTCAGCTTTCTTTGTGTTATTGTTATTTAGTTGTTCCTGCTATAGTCTTTCCTTGACTATATTTTCCCTGTGATCACAGTATCCTAAAGATTTCAGAGTGAACTTGGAATAAAGTGGACTTAACTTGCCCATCCAGATAATCTGTGGCCCTGGATGAATGAATGAACAAATGAATGGTTAAGTTTACTGGTCCCCAAAGATAAGCAGAGGACAGAAGTAAATTCCAACTATTTAATAAACACTGAGTACAATTATGTATATTGAACTGAAGTATCAGGTGGGGAGAGCTGTCTTTAAGAAGTAGAAGATTCTCTCTGTCTCCATTTATTTCCTTCTGCAATATAATTTTGGCCCACATATATTCTACAGAAATTGTTCAGTTGGCCTCAAGGTCACTATATCCAAATCTTACAGAACTGAAACTTGCTGAAAAGGAGCCAATCCAAAATTAAATTCATCACCAGTCATTTTGCCATGTCATTGCTCTTCTAGAGTTCCCTGTCTATTATACAAACAACTGTTCAGAAAAGACATTGCGTACGTTCCCAACTTTGGCCACGAGCATGTTAGACAAGAGGAATCTTTACAATGTTCAGGTTCACATGGGTTTAGAGCTTGGAAAAGAATCCTTATTAGCTAGGTGGCAGGTGAAGTTACTGTGTGGACAAGCTCATTTAAGAGAAATGTATGATTAAGACCAGAGGGAAAAATGGAAGCTAAAAAAAAAAAAAAGACCAGAGGGAGGCCCTGAGAACAAGTCTGGCAGAACTCCATGTTTAAAGCTGGATGGCACAAGATGAGTCTGCAATGCCATTCATCACTTCCCTTCCCTCCTTAATTTTCAAAATCCCAATAGAAAAAGCACCACCAGTAAGTAGCACACGGATATGCTTAATCTTGAGGGCTGGCAGGAAGTGATGAATGGTAAGGGGAACTCAGCCTCTCACCAAAATGTATGCTTTCGGAACTGTCTCCATCTTCCAGAGACATCATTGGGTGCAAGTAAAAATTAGAAGTCATGAAGAGGTTATCCTGGCCTATTGGACTGTCTGAGTTTGTGGAGTCAAGGTAGATGTGCAGATGTGCAGATGTGAGGAGAGGGCCCGAGACGTGTTTCTGTGTCCTCCTGGCCCCTAGCACAGTATCAGAAACTACCAGATACACTAATAAACAGAGGGCGGTGTGTTCACTAGTTAAACCACCATATTAAAAGAAAAACTTGGCTGAAAAAAGATCTCAATTTAGTTTTGACACAAACACTGCATGACTTAGGGGCAAATTACATAAAATGTTGCAAAGTTTTATTTCTTTGCCGAGCCATTTAGAGCCAAAATGTTGTGAGAACCAAAACAAAACAAAAAACCCAACCCGAAAGAAACCAAACCAAAGCAAACCAAACTAAACCAAATACAAACAAAAAAACAAAAACACACACACAAAAAAACAAAAAAAACAAAAAAGCAAGCATAGAACTTTCTGTCAAAATATAAATGCTTAACTATAACATTTCAACACATACACACATGCATGGATTCAGTATGTTATTTCCACTAAAAACTCCAAAGACTCCCAAGTGTTGCATCTGTACTAATTTCAGAAGTTAATTTGCTTTTTAAGGAAGGTTTCCTTAAATCTTTGCGAAGGTCAGTGAATGAATCTTCTTAAAAAATATTTTTAATTAAAAAATTGGAAATATTCAAACTTTAATAGTAAAGATCCCATTTCAAAGTTCATTTTATTTCAGCGATTCAGGTGTTATTGACTCCAGGAGCTTGGAGCACACCCTAAAAGCCATCAGGCATGGATCAAGGCAATGAGTTACCAGATGTCTTTGATACTGACACAGTGACTTCACTAAAAATGATGTGGGGGCTTTGAAAGGATTCTTTCCAAAATAGCCATTCATCAGAAAGTCATAAGACATCTTATATATTTAGTTTCTATGACTTCTAGGAGCAAATGAGACCAAAGGTTGAAGATATTTTCAAAGCCAGTTATATGATGTAGGATTTCCAAGCTTCTCCTACCATCACTGTCCTAAATGAGGAAAGGGAAGTGGGCATCACCTTAATTTTCCCATCCACTACTGACATTTTTACAAGAGGTTGCTGTCAGAGAAAAATAACTATGTCCCTGCTGATTAAAAAAAAAAAAAAAAAAGACAACCGGGAACATAATTTTCTTTGTTTTTTATGAATTTTAATATATAGAGATAATTAATCAAAGAAAGAAATAATCTGCTCTGGACAGTTGATGAACTGGGAATTCCAAATAGAGCAGAACTGGGATTAGGGAAATATCATACTGATAATACATTTTTTATTTCAGCAGGGCCCTTCCTCTCTCTCTCTCTCTCAGCTATAAGCTCCATTTTTGTCCACTTGGCCTCCATGGAAGATTTTGTCTGGATTTAAAGTTTCCACACACACACACACACACACAAAAATTGAATACCATTGGGCAAGAAAAATCTCTAAACCTATCAAAATTAAACTTATTGATGGCAAGTGAAAATCCAAAGTTCAAGTTTAAAAAGTTGGTGGCACATATATTCAATAAAATAGCCTCAGAGATCAGCATATGATGGGACCCACATAAAGGTGCAGGCCTATGGGAGAGGGAGAGGATGTACTGGCTAGGTATAACTATTGAAGTATCAGTCATACCCATTTTCTATTAAAAAAAATTCTAATTTATGTAGGTTTTTATCATAGGGCCTATATCCCTACTACTGGTTTTCATGGCTTTCCTCTGCATATTACATAGGCATAAATAACACTGGGGCTTCCCAGGTGGTGCTAGTGGTAAAGAACCCACTTGTCAATGCAGGTAGATGTAACAGATGCGGGTTTGATCCCTGGGTCAGGAAGATCCCCTGGAGGAGAACATGGCAGCCCACTCCAGTATTCCTGCCTGGAGAATCCCACAGACAGAGGAGCCTGGTGGGCTACAGTCCATGGGGTCGCAAAGAATCAGATATGATTGAAGCAACTTAGCTCATACAAACAAAACTGCCTATAACTGGGAAGTTCAACTCTATTTATTTTTGCAGTACTATTCCTATGTCCTAAATTCATAATTGCTTTTTAATTGTTATTTTCTTTAACTTTCTCAGATGTTTATTTGATTTATAAAACGACATATTTTTCTTAAGCACCTAAGCCACCATTTACAAAAAAACACACTCTAAGCTGGTCGGTACCGAAAAAATGCAACATCATCATTTTAGTCATCTCAGCAAAATAAGAAAACATATTCTCCCTAACCTTTCAACAGAGTTATGATTCATAGCCAAATAAGAGTATCTCAAAATTTAGGAAGAATGGAACAGGGCTAACAGAATCACAGAATCTTTGTGAAGGGTCAGCATATATCATCCCAACTAGAAAAATAATTAGGGAAGTTGATGTAAAGCAGTGAGTCCTATTAACATTCTTTGAAATTCCCAAGAAAAGCGTAAACTTTCTCCCCAGAAAAAAACCACAAACACACACACACACAATTTTCACAAACTATTTATGACTTCCAATCTACCTATGGACATTACTGGTAACCACATGCTATGGACAGAAATACGTTCTCCCAAAACGCCTATGTTGAAACCCCAGCCCCCAATGTGACTACTTGTAGACAGGATCTTTAAAGAAGTAACTGAGGTTAAATGAGATCATAAGGGTGGAGCCCTAAACCAAGAGGACTAGTGTCCTTGTTAAGAAAGAAGAGACACCAGGGGTGTGATCACTCAGAGAAAAAGCTATGTGAGGTCACAGTGAGAAGGCGGCCATGAAGCGGCCTCAGGAGAAACCACCCCTGTCAGCACCTTGGCTGGACTTCCGGCCTCCAGGACTGTGAGTAATAAGTTTCTGGTGCTTAAACTATCCAGTCCACGGTATTTTGTTATGGCAGCCCTAGCACATTAACATACCCCAGATATGAAGGAAAATGTGGTTTGATCAGTGTTCTAACTACAGGCCTCTGCTGTTTAATGCTGGAACTATTCTGTATCAGGCAGCAATTTAAGGAGGTATTCTGCGTCACCGTGGCTGATGCTCCTACTGATAGTTTACCTAAGATCACATAATCAGAGACTTCTAGAATGGGAAGGACCTACTTTTAAGTGTCTTACAAGCTATCACAACTCTAGTAGCATCTTCCTGAGAAAACAAAACAGAAACTACTTCATCAGGGTTAAAATTGTACATATGCAAGTTAGTGACTTAAATTGGACAAAATAAAAAAAGTGCAACAGAATTAACCCATAACTAGTCCATGAACTCCTGAGTCAATATCTCAGAAAAAGAATAATTCTCAAGAATTTTCAGCTTCAGTTTGTGTTTCCAGTTGAAACAAGATGTCCAGGTCTTTGCCTCATGACAGGGTCTGGGGGAAGATTCTCATTCAGATAAGTGAAGTTGTCTTAAATTTGGATTTTCCTACGTATGACATCTCTGGAAAGTCTACTTGGGCCAAAATTCCCACCGAAGGATAGGCCACTTTGAATGCCCATCCCCTGCTTCATGCAAGCACAGAAGCTGCAGCACAGCAGAGAATAAGGCATGTTAAATACTTTCTCCTCCAAGTAACACTGCAGAGTGGCTCTTTCCACTTCCCCATTTTCTCCTGCTGCTTATTATTATTTTTGTTTATTGCCACTTACACCAACCGACTCATGTAAGGCAGGAACCCTCTATTTTCAAAGGGCACTTTCTCCGGAAGGGAAGACGCCTTTGAAGAGGAAACGGGGTCAGTGGGAGCTGAGTTCAAAGCACCCCCAATGGCTAAGCAGCAAGAGAAGACTTCAAACACGGAGAAGGCCAGTCTTTGATGAAGCTGAAAATTCAAAAGAAATTCTTCTGCTGACCTAATGGGGAGAGTCTTCCACCTTGAGCTGCAGGGAGAGGAGGTGGCATCGTTACTAAGAAACCAAGTGCAGATTACCATGAGATTCAGTGTAAACAAACCATGACCAGGAACTTCAGCCTAGGGGCTTCAGTATTGCTTTGGTGGAAGTTTTTGTCTAAAGAATATAAAAATGATGTGAAATGCTTTCTTGCATGATACTTTTTGAAAGTCCTTGAAAATGATTTGCGCCCCCTGTTGGAAATGTTCAGATTTTCCATACAAATATTGAGGATGTCAGAGAATGGATCTATTTATGGTGTACATGCATTTATACCATAAATGTGTCATTGATTATCAGCTTATGGATAAATATTTTGCTTGGGGATCATCTGTTCATATACATAGTGTGAAATACTTGATGAGTTCCTGATGGCAGACATATAGAACTCCTAACCTCCCTACACACTTATGCTAAAGATCTGCTAATTGGAGAATTTGTCCCAACACTCCAACTTGACATTTGGAAAGCATATTCTCATAGAATAACAATGGCATAAATAAATGTAGTTTATTGTAGTTTGGTTAGTGTGCCACTTGGCCTAGTCTGAGTAAAATGGCCCTTACCTGGAGGTAAGCCCAGGAATATAACTCCCTTGTTTCTGTAAGGAAATCCTACCGAATTCTTAGTTCCAGCCAAAAGAAACCAATTTTTGGAACATGACCTTTTCAGAATACTTAAGGAATGTCTATGGTACTTATCAGAAGTGGTAGACATATTCAAAGATGTATTTTCATGTCTACGCCCTTGTTGGAAGGTAGGCATTGATTTGCCTTAAACCTACAGTATCTGGTACAGGTGATGAGATATTACTTCTGTGATTAGTTTAGATACGACTGTGAGTTCTGTTTTGCTAGTAGGCCACTTCTTTTGCTGGCTTTGATGAGCCACAGAGCTATGCTGGGGAGGCCCATAGGACAAGACCTAAGGGAGCATCCTCTGGCCAACAGCCAGCTAGAAACTGAGGCTCTGAGTCTAGCAGCCCTTGAATAACTGAATCCTGCCAAGAGCCTGCTCTTTGTAAGAGCTCGTTCCCTACTCAGTCCTTCCAGTAAGACCCCAGCCCTGGCTGATGATTTGCAACTTATGAGAAGCCTTTTAGCAAAAGACCCAGCTAAACCATGTTTGGACTACTGACCTTTAAAAACTGTGAGATGATAACTGAGTGCCCTTTTAGGTTGCTAAGTTTGTAGTAATTTGCTCTTGAGCAATAGAAAAAAAATCAAATAAAACAAAACTAATAAACCAAGTGTAGATTCATCTAACTATTCTGACCTTACCCATCCATGTTCAGACTAGCCCACCAGCATTTCAACTGAGCCTTCAATGCTGTTTCAAAATAATTTGACTTACCTTCTTAACTTCCTAGCATATTAAGGATTTTACTACAAAATTTCTCTATGTTTGTTGAAATGGCCAAATTTCTGTTTATTCAATTATCCAATATTTCTTGGGTTCTTATCCTGTAAGCTGTCCCTATAAGATGCAGTAAGAGAAAGATGAAGTGAATGGTCTGGCAGAAGAGTTGGTATTCTCATAAATATATGGTTTCCAAACAGAAATAAGTTATATAGAAAAGGGATAAGGTGGCATGAAAGTTCCAAAGAGGAGAAAGTTCTGTCAGGGGGAGGGGGTGGAGAAACAGAGTTTGATTAAGCTTAGGAGATGGAAAGCAGAAATGGAAAGAAGATACATCAGTGTGACTCAGATATACTGGGCTGTTTGATTCTAGATAATAGTGCAAATACCACAGTAAACTGAGTCACATGAAGTTTTTGGTTTCCCAGTGAAAATTAAAGCTATGTTTATACTGTACTGTGGTCTATTAAGGGTGCAACAAAATTATGTCTAAAAATGTACACACCTTAATTAAAAAATACTTCACTGCTAAAAATGCTATCACCTCATCCTTCAATGAGTTATAAAAGTAACATCAAACATCTCTGATGGCAGATTACCAACAAAATACAATAATAATGAAAAAGTCTGAAATATTGTACAAATTACAAACACAATAATAAAGAAAAAGCCTGAAATATGACACAGAGACATGAAGTGAGCAAGTGTTGTTAGGAAAATGGAGCCAATAGACTTGTTCAATTTGCCACAGATCTTCAGTTTGTAAAAAAGGCATAGTATCTGCACAGGGCAATAAAGCAAAATACAATAAAACAAGGTCTGTTTGTAATGAGGTTTATTTCAGAAACAATAGTTTGCTTTATTTAAAGGAAAACGAAAAGGCAAGATGTCTTTCTTATCCAGAGTGTCTATGTGGTGCTGACAGGAAGAACAGTGGAAAGAACTGCAAAAGGCCAGGGGCCAGATTGGGATGAAACAAATGGCTAGAAAAGTCCCATCTTTAAATTGAAGGGCCATCTGAGGTCAGAGGAGTCATCTGGATGCACAGAACCAGGAAAAAAATGGATTAGAAAGAAGCCAGAGAATGCATTTGTTTGTTCAACAAATAATGCACCTAGAATGAGCACCCTGTTCTACTCCCACGAAACTTGTAGACCAGCTGCCTCAGCAGACCTAGCTGGGGTGCTATCCTGAACCTACCTCAGGCCACAGTCCACTCTAGTTTGCAAACCAGTAGCATAAGACAGGTCAGCTCTCAAGAAACTTTGCAGACTTCCATGGAACATTTAAGACAGCATATATATTAGATTCCTAGGGCTTCTACAAAGAGTACCATAAACTGGATAATTTAAAACCACCGAAGTTTATTTCCTCATAGTCCTAGAGGCTAGAAATCTGAAATGAAAGTGTTGGCAGGGATGCAGTGCTTCCAAAGGCTCTGGGGGGAATCTTCCCTTGCCTCTTCCACATCCTGAAGGTGCTGGTGTCCTTGGCTTGTGGCCACACCACTCCAATCTCTACCTCCACGGGCCTGCTGCCAACTCCCTTACTGTGTTCTGTCTGATCTCCCGCTGCCTTTCTCACACAAGGACACTCATGATCCAGGATAAGCTCCTCCCTTCAGATCCTTAACTAATCACATCATTTTTCCATAAAAGTTAAAAATCATTCTTTTGCCATAATAGGTGGTATTCACAGGTTCTGGAGATTAAGATGTAGACATGTTATTATTATTATTATTTTGGTCACATTACACATTTCAACCTAAAATGTTCACATTTCAACCTAAACTACTCGTGGAACTCTTCTGAGATGTGTACCTTCCCTAATGTTTGCTGTTCTAGTTAGCCCACACTCAAACCAGAGTAATTAGCAGGAAAGCACTGAAAACAGAAAAACCACGTGGTCCTTTCAGGGACACAGAGGAAGGGAGGAAGACTATGAAGAGCTGCTTCCAATTGGAGAGCCAGCCTGGATGGGAAAGAAGACACAGAGAGTCACATTCATGGGGAAGAGCACTTGAACCCCCAGGCTTGAGCTCAGGGCACACAGAGAGCTGGGCCCCAAAAGGGACAGGCCAGGGGCTCAACCAGAGGGATGCTGATGTGACCTGCCTTGTTCTGGATGTCACAGGGCTTTCTGAAAAGTCCCACAGTGCCTGCCATGCTCATAGTTTCCTTTTCCTAAGGGATTTATTAAGCATAGCTTGCCATGCTGTATATCCCATGACTCTCCTTTCCTGGTCAAAGGCAGCTAGGTGAAGAACCAGTGGTTGGTCCCAAGCCAGCCTTCTGCAGGCAGTCCATTGACCCCTATGGTGACTTGCTTGTTGTGACGTATACCCAGTGGAGGTGCATCAAATGGGATCATGACTGCTGACCCATCTGTCTTTTAGAGGCTTTAAATGGGAGACACAGGGAGCATCGAAAAACAATAGGGTGGGCTGAAGCCAGAGACACAGGAGGAAGGCAAGAAGCCATAAGAGAGAAGAAGCTCTGTGTAAACAGAAGCTATGGCATGGGAAGGTCAGCGGCAGCAGCAGCAGCAATCACAGCTGGTCAGGGAACAGGAAGTCCAACCTGGCAGACAGAGGAGCAGAGATGGAAGAGCTGAGTATTGAACTTGGGAAGCTATTAGAGTTGCTGTCGAGTTTCTAGAACCACCTGCAGATGAAGGGGCTATTGTCCAATCCTGGCCTTAACAATGACCCATATTCGCTTCTCTGTGAGGCTGCCCACCTGGTTTTATGTCTTCTCTCACTTCTCCATGTAGCCTCCTACTACATCTATGTGAACTTCAGCAAAAGAACTTGAAGCCCAGCCTGCATGTCCCACTGGCGTCAACCAATGCTTAATAATTATTCCATCAGTGTGATACTGACAGGGCACTGAGGAAATAGCTGCAAAGCAACCCTTGTCCCCAAGAAGAGACGTGAGTCAAAGGACATTTTCATGCCTAGCAGTGGCTTTAGGCTTTCATTCAGTTGTAGGCATTAACATCCAGTATGAAAACACTTTAAAAAACGGCAATGTATTTGTAAATGACAAATTACTTTGTGGTAATTTTAAAAACATGCATTACTATATAATTAAGTGCTTAACTTTCAATTAACACTAACAGCCCCTCTTACAAAATTAAATTAAGTGGGGACTGATCATTTCCCTTCCCTTTAAAGAATGAACCTGCTTTAGTTGCTGAAAATGAATATCAGATGATAGATTGTCCTATTTCGCATATTTTGCAAATTCAAGTTTTTCAGTGGTGGCATCCTTTTAGCTCTATTATGCTCTTGACGTTTGTTGAGCCTAAGAATCTCTGTGGAACTTTAAATATTTTAAATTTGTTTGTCTATTTTTGGCTGTGCTGGGCCTTCACTGCTTTCGTTGCTGTGCGGGCTTTTCTTTAGCTGTGGCAAGCAGGGGCCACTCTCTAGTTGCGGTGTGAGGGCTTCTCCCAGGAGGGGCTTCTCCTGTTGCAGAGCGCTGGCTCTAGGGAGCATGCGTTCAGCATAGCTCCTGGGCTCTAGAGCACAGGGATCAAACCCACGTCCCCTGCACTGGCACGTGGACTCTTTACTACTGAGCCACCAGAGAAGTCCTGGAACTTTAAATACATACTGTTTTTGATGCCTTACCCTGGGAGACTCTGATTAATGAGGAATTCAGCCAACTGATGAGAGCTGTAGGAAGTGGGAGTGGGTTACATGTACATGTACTTTCTGCCTTGATTCAAGTTCAATCGACTGAACTCATATAGCTTGACCCCTAGCTTGGTGATGAGCGGACCATGTACATCAGCACGGTTGATACCTGTGGGCGGGAGAGGCCCGCCCCTTTGGTTTTCATCAGTGATCCCTTTGTTTGCAGTGGTTACTCAGAAAAAGCTCCTTTCTGAGGGTGATGGAGTATGGCTGTCCTTCCACTGCTCCCTTCAAAACCCTCCAGGTCTGACAAGCAACTGAGACAGTGTTAAGAGGAACAAGCTTTAGCCTGGTATGTGTAACTACATCCTAAATTTCAGAGTGCAAGAGACTAAGATCATGGCATCTGGTCCCATCACTTCATGGGAAATAGATGGGGAAACAGTGGAAACAGTGTCAGACTTTATTTTGGGGGGCTCCAAAATCACTGCAGATAGTGACTGCAGCCATGAAATTAAAAGATGCTTACTCCTTGGAAGAAAGGTTATGACCAGCCTAGATAGCATATTGAAAAGCAGAGACATTACTTTGCCAACAAAGGTCCATCTAGTCAAGGCTATGGTTTTTCCAGTGGTCATGTATGGATGTGAGAGTTGAACTGTGAAGAAAGCTGAGTGCTGAAGAATTGATGCTTTTGAACTGTGGTATTGGAGAAGACTCTTGAGAGTCCTTTGGACTGCAAGGAGATCCAACCAGTCCATCCTAAAGGAGACTAGTCCTGGGTGTTCATTGGAAGGACTGAAGCTGAAGCTGAAACTCCAATACTTTGGTCACCTCATGCGAAGAGTTGATTCATTGGAAAACACCCTGATGCTGGGAGGGATTGGGGGCAGGAGGATAAGGGGACGACAGAGGATGAGATGGCTGGATGGCATCACTGACTCGATGGACATGAGTTTGGGTGAACTCCGGGAGTTGGTGATGGACAGGGAGGCCTGGCGTGCTGCGATTCATGGGGCTGCAAAGAGTCGGACACGACTGAGCTACTGAACTGAACTGAATTGAGAAACAAGAGGAAGCATGCTCTTACATGTGCCACTGTGATACACTATATGCAAACAGGTGGCTCGAGCACAGCTTTCATGAAGACACTCATATGACTAAAACACCTTCCCCTGGCTCTACTTACATGCATATATGGGTCAGTTGGTAAAGAATCTCCTGCCATGCAGGAGACCCCGGTTTGATACCTGGGTCGGGAAGATCCTCTGGAGAAGGAAATTGCTACCCATTCCAGTATTCTTGCCTGGGAAATCCTATGGACAGAGGAACCTGGTGAGCTACAGTTCATGGGGTCGCAAAGAATCAGACACAGCTAAGCGACTAAACCACCACCACTGGCAGCACATTTTTTCCCCTGTAGAAATAACAGAGGATTATTAGCTTCAGAGATTATATTATTTTTAGGGCTCATAAAAACTCCACTGACTCTTACTAGTCATGAGTGTCCCAGGAAACCACGAAGGCGCACTTTCCTCTGAGCCAAGCACAGTTTTACATGCCAGAGAAAGAACCCAGGGAGGGGTGCTGGCAACTTCACTTGCTTTCAGGGGTGTAAGAAGCCAAAGAAGAGCCTTTTAGGTCAGCGGGGTTCTCACGTTTTCACAAAGAAAAGTCAGAGGGACATAGTGAGACCAAGAACTTTTGAATCAGACCCACCTAAGTTCAAATTTAAATCCTACCATCTATCAGCAGTCTGATCTCAGTAGTCAGTGAACACAGCAGCAGGCAGTGAGGGGTAATGTTTACAGATTCCAGGGAGAGACTGCCTGGATTTGAATCCTGGCTCAAGTTTCTTAACCTCCCTCAATTTCAGTTTCTTCATCTATGAGATGGAAATACTCACAATGAAGAATTAATCTACCCAAAGAGAGGTCTGGTCTTTGCTCTCAGCTACTAAGAGGTGCTCTCTAGATCCCTGGAATATCCTACCTCTCGGGGAGTGTCTTTGCCTGGGAGCTTTGGCCACCAGCCAATCTAAGAATGTGATTTTATGATGATAGCTTTGGCTCACACGGTAGCAACTGTGTCTCTGGGAAGAACTAGAGACTGAAGGTCAACCACGCAGGCAGCATGTGATTTGAGCCCCAGTAAAACTCTGGACATCGAAGGCTCCGGGGAGCTTCCCTGGTTAGCTGTCCATTGTGCACAGGGTCACAGACCCTCACCAGGAGGAATGAATGCTGTTTAACTGGAAACCACTTGTGGATCTGTCCTCGTCTCTGTTCCATACCTATTCCTGTGGCTGATTTTTATCCCTATCCTTTTCCTATGATAAATCATAAGGATGAGCACAGCATCATTCAGTGAGTTCTGTGAGTCCTTCTAGTGGATTTTTGAACTTGAGGATGGTTTTGAGAACCCCTTAATTTGCAATTGGTGCCAGTAGTGAGGCTAGTCTGGTGTAATACTGTTGGCTGACTCTCACATGAGTTGAAACTTCTGCATTCCCTCATATAGCATCAGTTTTGACATGCAAAACATAAAGGACAATATATGAAAGTGTAAGTAAGTGAAAGTGTTAGTTGCTAAGTCATGTTTGACTGTAGCCTGCCAAGTTCCTCTGTTCATGGGGATTTTCCAGGCAAGAATACTGGAGTGGATTGCTATTTCCTCCTCCAGGGGATCTTCCAGACCCAGGGATTTAACCCAAGTCTCCTACATTGGCAGGCAGATTCTTTACCATGGATAAGTTGCTCTGTAAATGCTGGCTATTATTTTATACACTTTACACATATTTACAAATCATTTAAAAAATGAATATGTACTATATGCCCATTTCTGTGTTGAATGGCTCAAATGGATCATCTCATTTATTTCTCAACTAACTCTATGAGGAAACTGAATGACACTTATAAACCCAGACCTTTCTGCCTTGAGCACAGACCCAGATTTCATGAAAGTCTACCCTACAGGTTGATAGGCTAAACTGCCCCATAAGACACCTCTGTTGAGGGTGTTCACGGACTTCATTGCTAGGATTACAGATGATGTTTGCAAGTCCCCAAGCAGACTGATCAATAAGTGGACCCACAGCCATCTAGTTCCCACAGTTTGTCGTTCCTACAAAGAAACACACAAATAGTTCTGCAGGAAAAATCTGGAAGAGCCACACTTTTGAAATTGCTTCATTGGCCAACAGCAGAGAATAGCACCCTCATCCCAAACTTGTTATTTCTTTTCCAAGCAATTATCATTTTGTATATTTGTAGCTCTGGGAGGGGCAATCTCTATTCTTGATTGGATTCTGTACTGTCATATGAAATGAACAAACATTTGAAGTTTCTGAATTAGAGTGTATCAAATTCCATTATAGTATCAATAAAATGAAAGAAGCAATAAATTTAGTGTAGAACCCTCGGGGGAAAATCTAATCACTATGAAATTCTACACACTTAAAATCTCTGGAAGCTGTGTTTCTCTTTCCCACTCCTTTTTTTTTTTAAACTACTTTTGTATAACTAGATGCCATTTCAGTACTCTTTGCTGCTGCAAATATCCAAATGTTGTCTAGAAAAAGAACTGACAACAAGCCCTGCAGCAGCTTCTCTCCTTTCATGGGTCATACGGATGATACTGTCACCATTTCACCTCTCCTTGGCAACTAGAACCCCACCTCTTAACTCTGTTCCAGTCTTGTTCATTTCAACTTCCTTTTTCTTCCGTTTCTTAAAAATTTGACTTTGTTTTTCTTGCTTTCCAGGGTACACTCTGTGCTTATGAAAATGTGCTATTAATAGCAATGTTTCAAATTGGGATAATTCCTCAAATTGCACGTTGCCAGGTTGCCATGGGACCTAATTTTTTATTAGGTTCACTTGGTTCATCTTTTAGGTGCCTGCTCACCTTGAAAAGTGTTAAAGAGCTCTTAAAAACCCAGGGTAACCCTCTTATGATTTAACTGGTATGCGGTGGGAAAGGACCAATATACCTAACTGTTCCCAAGTTCTCACTGAAGATAATTATTCAATCCCTCTGTTTCATTCTGTTTATATAGGTATTTGGTAAAAAATCCAGACCTTCTTTTAGGTGCCTGCTCACCTTGAAAAGTGTTAAAGAGCTCTTAAAAACCCAGGGTAACCCTCTTATGATTTAACTGGTATGCGGTGGGAAAGGACCAATATACCTAACTGTCCCCAAGTTCTCACTGAAGATAATTAGTCAATCCCTCTGTTTCATTCTGTTTATATAGGTATTTGGTAAAAAATCCAGACCTAGGATAATGGAAATACTTATACTGCTGATACTAAAATACGCTTAATACCTTTCCATCCACCTTGAATGGTATTGTGAGCTTCAAATGATATAACATACATCAAAGAAAAGTCCTTTGCCAACCATCCTTTACAAATGTAGGATATTATTATAACATTAACATGGGTAATGAGGGCTGGCTATGCAATATTTTGACAAATAAACTGAAAGCTTTGTTCATTAACTAGATTTTGAGAGGTGTGAACCCCAACTAAATTGATAATGCTTGCTGATCCTTAATGCTGCTAATTTAGTCATAACAATGTTACAGACTGTGTCTTCTCTCAAGGTTGAATTATTTGGCAGATTAATGGCTGAGCATATTTCTTCTATAGTATTTATTTAAATATAATTACTTCTCGGAGAATGAACCTAACTTTAAGAAAAGGCTTTGGTGGAAACACATGCTATGAGCTTGTGAACCCAAAGCAAATTTATGTATTTGTAAAAAAAAAAAAAAAAAAAAGAATTAATCTGATCATGTAAAATATCATAAAAGCACTTGAGTAGATGTCCAGGACTCCCTAGCTCTTCACATTTCCCAGCCTGCATAGGTAGTACATTTTCACAATTAAACCGATTCTCCAAGTCAGGACCCCCAGGCACATAGCATTCGGTTTGCGGACTTCAGACTAAACTCTGGAGGGTGGAAGCCTTCTTTCCCTTATGTCTTCTGCCTGTAGCACATGGTGCTTTCTTAGCAGTGATGTTATGAGCACACACTCACGTGACACACTTCCTGCTAATGCAGGCCACTCGGTCTGGTGTGAATTCATGGCGCCCTTGTAGTAATTCTAAGGTCCCCAAGGGGGCCACATGCTGCAAACTGGGACTTTTTCTGCAAGAGAAGTCCTCGACATCTTATTTGGCAACTGAGGAGGGACAGCTCCTGATCTGTGGCTGCCTCCACTCCCACAGCCTTGCCATTCCCCAACTCGGACCCGAGGCTGAGAAAGCACTGTCACAGATGAAGCGATTCAGAGCCCCCATGCCTATCCCATTTCCTGGCAACTGAAGTCTCTCCTCCTTTCAGTCTGACTCATGTTCCTTTCCTCAGGGAAATACTCCTTTAGTTATAGACAGTTACTCTTCCTTCTGTGTTGCCACACCATTGAAATATAATTCTATCATTTCATCTCAAAATACTGTAAGTCCCTGTTGCCAGATCTGTTTCCCTTAGCAGCCTGCGAGCTGTCTGAGGTCAGGTGCCATGTTTCACTCATGTTTGCATCACCACTGTGAGTGTGCTCAGTTGCTCAGTCTTGTCCGACTCTTTGTGACCCTATGGACTGTAGCCCGCCAGGTTTCTCTGTCCATGGGATTTTCCTGATGAGAATACAGGAGCGAGTTGCCATCTCTCCAGGAGATCTTCTCGACCTAGGGACAGAACCCATGTCCCTTGCCTCTCTTGAACTGCAGGCAGATTCTTTACTACTGAGCTACCAGGGAAGCTGACTGAGAAAGTAAACAGCTTTCAAGTGCCAGCTGTCATGGCTCATGAGAGGATCTGCCTGGAGCACTGGGGTGTGGAGGATTTTGATGCCAAATCCTGGCTCGGCAGGAGGAGTGTTATGATTGATTAGCTATGTCTGTGCTGAGAGCAGGAGGGGAGAGCTAAGAGCTTTCCCATAGAGGTGTGAGCGTGATAATGTCTGTGGCGTGGATGGAGAATGCTTTCTGGTTCAAACTCAGTAGATATCTAGTCACAGAGAAGCCTGGCAAGAACAGATTACAAATACTTGTTTATCCCTCTCTTAACCTCAACTCTCTCCAGAAAATCTCCATTCATTGACTCTTCCCTGCCCCCACACCTTCCACATGGGATTTCTCTTCCTACTTCACCTTCAGTGATAGTAGGGCACTGAAAGTGAAAGTTGCTCTGTCGTGTCCAACTCTTTGCGATCCCATACACTATACAGTCCATGGAATTTTCCAGGCCAGAACACTGCAGTGGGTAGCCTTTCTCTTCTCCAGGGGATCTTCCCAACCCAGGGATCAAACCCAGGTCTCCCACACTGCAGGCAGATTCTTTACCAGCTGAGCCACAAGGGAAGCCCAAGAATACTAGAGTGGTTAGCCTATCCCTTCTGCAGTGGATCTTCCCAACCCAGGAATCAGTCTGGGGTCTCCTGCATTGCAAGCAGATTCTTTACCGACTGAGCTAATACTTCTGAACCATACCCAGGTGGAAATAAGAAAATTACTTCCCTTCTTAAACAAGCTATAGGAAGTCTCCTTTCTCCACTGTCCTGCATCAGTACTTTAATAATACCTATGTCATCAAGTAAAATGTACAGGTTGATCTGGGGTGACTTAACATCAGACACCTTGAAAGATGAGACTTCATCTGGTCAAAAGATTCCTAGCATTTTGGAATCTAGGATACTTTATCTGGTTATTTATAACTGGGAGGTCATTCAAAGAGAGAGAAGACTAAGGCACCAAGCAAGTATATAATTATTGGGATTGTACCCTGTCAATTCCAAAAATGCATAAGCTTTCTTACTTTCTTTTTGAAATGATGCCTATCAGTGCTGTTTGCACAATTTCACTTGGCATTCCGAGAACATCACTCCTGATGACCCATTCTGGAATGATTTGTCTTTTATTACCTTCTTGAATTGCTTTAGATAACCATGAATGTCCAAGCTAGAATTCTAGTTCTGCACTCAGTAAGGCTTTAGTATCTATGTATGTGACTGCGAATGTTCCCACACAATCAACTGATTGTTTATCACAAAGACTGAAACGAAGCTGGAATGAAGATTTCTGTAAACGGAAGGGAATAAATTTATACAAGCCCCATGGGGTAATGAAAACACCCACTAGTCTGGTCTCAGGAACCAACTCTATTTGCCAAAAAACTCTATGTAGATCTAGGATGGAAATAACCTTGGCAGAACCCCAGGCCTCCAGTGGGTCACCCATCCAGGGCATCAGATTGGAGTCAGGTTCAGTAACACTTCACCTTCCACAGACCACACACAACTCTGTGTAGGGATAAGAGACAGATTCCCTCGGAGTTTCCATGAGGTTGTTGGGGGCTCAAATTCTCAGTCATCATGTGGGATAGTCCTCTGGCTAGAGGCTAAGATGTTCCACTTCTAGGAAACAGAAGTGTTCTGTCTCCAGTTAATGGGGGGCTATGCTTATCTTTCATGGATTTTTCCAATTGAAAGCAAACAAGCAAGCAACTGGTTTAGATTTATCTTCTGAGATTTGGACACATGATGGCTGGGCACACAGTGCTAGGAGTCCTCTGCTCCATCTGCCCATGGCATGGGGGGGTCACTAAGTCTGGTGGTGTGGCTGAGTAACAGCGACCTGTGATTTGGACTCAATATAAAACCAGATAGAAATTCTGACTCTACCAGTCAGGAGCTGTGAGATTAACAGCACGTGATTGTATCTCTTTTTCCCTGTATCAACTTTTGCATCTGAAAAATGGGCATAGAATTTTTCTCATAGAATTGCAAAATTAAACAGTTACATACGTAACTTGCCATATAGTGGAGATTCAAAATAGCTAGCACATATGTGGAATCTAGAAAATATATGATCTTATTTGCAAATCAGAAACAGAGAAACAGAGACATAGAGAACAAATATATGGATAATAAAGAGGAAAGGGGGATGAGAGGAATTGGGTTATTGGAACTGGAATATCAGTGACACATATACACTACTGATACTATGTATAAATTAGATAATAATGAGAATATAATATATAGCACGGAAAACTCTACTTAATGCACTGTGGTGACATAAACGGGAAGGAAATCCAGAAGGGAGGGATATATGTATATGTATAGCTGATTCATTTTGTTGTAGGGTTGAGACTAACACAGCACTGCAAAGGAACTATACTCTCCCCAAAATTACTTTAAAAACAAAAGAAAAACCAAAACAGCATAGCCATTTTCTTATTATTGTTATTGCTACATGTGTGTCACCATATCTTTGATGTGAGTTTGGTTATGATATACACGTGATTTTGGTGCTACTTTCTCATATTACATCCCAAACCTACCACTCAGACAAAAGTTTGTTTTCCCTTACAGTGACTAGAATCCCTTTTTGTTATTTCTGAGACATGGCTGCGTTCTCATGCCAAAAAGGCTTGTTTCTCCTGGACTGAGGCTCACTTCTTCTTACACTGCTATCACACTCACTTGTTCTAAACTATTCTGTCTACTTTGCCTCTTGGGCTTCCCTGGTGCCTCAGTGATAAAGAATCTGTCTGCCAACGCAGGAAACTCAGGTTCGAGCCCTGGGTCGGGCAGATGCCCTGGAGAAGGAAATGGCAACCCACTCTATTACTCTTGCCTGGGAAACACCATGGATAGAGGAACCTGGTGGGCTACAGTCCATGTGGTCACAAAGAGTCGAACATGACTAGTGAGTGACTAACGACACTTTCCCTTTTACCCTAGATGAGAAGATTCACTGACATGAATAAAAACCTGGCTGTGTGACTTTGAGATGTTGCTTAAATGATCTGTGCTTTAGTTTCCTCATTTATGAAATAGGAAGGATAGCAGTACCTAGTACCTCCTAAGATTGTCTGTCGTGAGGAATTTGTTTGTAAATTCCTTAGAACAGGGCCTGAAACACAGTAAGCATACTGAAAATATTTGTTACACAAAAATACAAGGAAACAATACAGAAGTAGAAATCTTGATAGGAGGTATAACCGTACAGGATAGGAGGTATAACCGTATGGGATAGGAGGTATAACCGTATGGGATAGGAGGTATAACCGTATGGGATAGGAGATATAACCGTATGGGATAGGAGGTATAACCGTATGGGATAGGAGGTATAACCGTATACTTGCAGGGAATAAGCTCTTTTTACCTGGCTCCTTTCTTTCTGTTTGTCTTTTAACACCCCCATCCCAGAATTGGGAAGACAGTGACAGCCAAATTTGAGTTTGAACTTGAAGCCAGTTTGACTTGAGTCAGGGGTACAGGCTGCGAGGTAAAAGGGGCCACAAAGCCCTCATTTGGCTCAGTCTCACTCGTGAGGACTGGGCTTCATGGGGGATTTGCATTAATTCAGAGTTAAGATGGTAAAGAATCTGCTTGCATTGCAGGAGACCCAGGTTTGATCCCTGGATCAGAAGGATTCCCTGGAGAAGGGAGTGACAATCCACTCCAGTATCCTTGCCTGGAGAATCTCACGGACAGAGGAGCCTGGTGGGCGATAGTCTGCGAGGTCGCAAGAGTTGCACATAACTGAGCAACTAAGCATGAAGGAAAAACAAAGGACCTCAAACAGGGTTTCTGAGTACGCCCAGGGCCCGTCTCTTTTAGCAGCTCTCTTGGACCTGCTAAACATCACTTTACCTTGTGCCCAGCACAGGGAACTGTAGAGTTTCTGGGGTTCTTGTTTTGCTTTTTTTCAGATCATTTTTCTCATGGCCTGTGAGGATGGACAGAAGTTCTCTGGGTGGCCTTGCCAACATCAGGTCGATCAATGTACGTATAGGAAAATCAAGAGCAAACAGGAACATAAAACATTTCCACCCGAAGAATAACTAGATCCTCATAGAAGTTTTTTCAATCGGACACTCAGAGTGTGGTCTCTGGACCAATGACGGCTGTTGCTATGGATCCACAGAGATATAAGCGCAAAAACAAGTGCCACACTAGGGAGAAAGGCACGTTCTCCTATGGTTTCCTTTCTGCTCGAGACACAATTATAAGAAAATAATTCTGGAAACAAGAGCAACTATCCTGTAACCACAAGGCACTAACTTTAAAGGCCAGCATAGTAAGGGCGGCAGTTCAGAAGCTTAGAAGGAAACGAGGTCCTAGGTGACATCACTGAGCAACTGAAATAACATCAGAAACACTTCTTCTTTGACCTCTTTATGTGAAGAAATAAATTCCTAATTTTTCAAGTCATTGGTCAGGTTTTCTGTTACTTGAAGTGAAAAGTTTCCTGACTAATTCACTTCTTGACTTTTTTCCTGCCTTTCTCATGAATCTAGACTTATTCCTTTTCTCCTTCCCCACCATTCTAAACCCTAGCTTTCCTGCAAAGCTAAGTTCAGTCAGAGGAGAGATTCTTTTCCCGGAGCTGAAGGTAACCTTACCTTGTCTCTCTCTAACAGATGAAGGAATCAAGGGAGGGAGAAGTTCAAAGATTTCGCCAGAACATATATTGACTGGGTGCCGGCACCTAGCTCTTCTGATTCCTAATCCTGGAATTGTAACTCCCTGAGAGTTCTGTTATATGGGAAATAACTCTGAGTGAAATACATTGAGGGATCGTATCATTTTTTATTGTATAGGCCCAGTCTCGAGCACAGTGACTATACACCAGTTCTTACAAAGGTTTGTTAAATAAATAAATGCGGCCCCAACTATATCATAGGCTCCATGAGATGACTTCTCCATAATTGGCTCCTCAGGACCCAGGATGGTGCATGGCACACAGCAGACGCTCAATAAAACATCTGAGTAGATTAATGAAATTGCTAACAAATGTGATGCCGTCTTTAAGGAGTAAGGCAGGACCTCCCTGGTGGTTCAGTAGTAAAAAGTCCACCTGCCAATGCAGGGGACATGAGTTTGATCCCTGGTCTGGGAAGATTCCACGTGTCCTGCAGCAACTAAGCCCATGCACTGCAACTACTCAGCCTGCACTCTAGAGCCTGGGAACTGCAACTACTGAGCCCATGACCCCCAACTACTGAAGCCTGTGTGCTCTACAGCCTGTGCTCTGCAACAGGAAAAGCCACCGCAATGAGAAGGTCGTGCACGGCAACGAAGACCCAGCACAGCCAAAAATAAATAAATGACATAAAATAAAAACAGAGGGAGGGGTTAACTAGTCAACGGCACTGAAATTCAAAGCATTAGATACTTTAATTAATGTCAAGAATGGAGGGTACACACAAAAAGTTAAACTCTTGCACTCAGGAGCTAGTGGGTGGGGTTTAGATTTCAGCATGGTCACTAACTAGCAGAACAGTCATGGACAAGTTGCGTCACCTGTCTGAGCCTCAATTTCCTTACAGGCAGAAGCAGAAATAGGAACAGTACCTCTTTCATGTTTGTTTGTTTGTTTTTTTTTTCCTGAGGATAAAATGGAATCATGTGAACATGAAAGATGTAGCATCATGTCTGGTATGTAGAAAAACATCAATATATATTCACTATTATTACTGTCTATGCTTTTGGTGCAAATAACATCTCTTAAAGAGGTGTGAGAAAGCAGTATAGTTTAGTACAGACAAAGCAGGGCCATCCGGGTTGACGTGATGCAAACGGGTTATAATGAGGGGGTGCTTTTTTTTGGAGTAGGTAGCTCATTTTATTTACAGTTTGAAGAGGGAGAAAGCTAAGCAGATGGCCTGGTGACACAAAGAGCTGCAGCCTACTGCTGCTGGAGCTTGCAGAAATGGAACCCCATGGCTGCAGCCTGGACGAACTTCAAACAAGTCCCACAAAAAGCGTAACTCACCCAAGAGGGGGCGAGGCACTTGGTGTGAGGCTCTCGGAAGTGCAGAGAACACGATCGTTAGGCTCGTGGCAGCTTGACTCAGCGCTGGGGTCTGGCCCCAGACCGGATGGGAAGCTGGTGTCAGAAAACTACAGTCAGACAGCGAGGGCGCCCCGTGGAGGGACTCCAGGGATGGAAGCCTTTGAAAACCCCTGACTCCAGAATAACGACAAATTACCAACAGATGGCGTGAGTCACGGAAGCGCAGTCCTGGTGGAGCATCTGCAAACTCACGGCCAAGGTCCTGCCCTGCTGGGCTGAACGGGCAGACGCAGGTCCCGGCCCAGATGGCCACGAAGGTCACCGGGAGGGACACCAGCCGTAGGGAGGGAGCTGGTACGGCCTACAAGGCCCACAGAGGCTTGCCAGGGTCAAACACACCAAAATATCCTGGCCGGTAAACTGGACAGTTTGGGGGGTACTTACTGGTTCAAGAAAAGAAAAATGTATCGGGGAGGAAGGAAGGAAGATAGTCTGGGGAGGCATTCAGCAGGAAAAATAAAAGCTCCTGGTCATCATTCTAGGAGCTTATGGGAGACACTGTTTCTCACACACAGGTTTAGCTTCCAATCAGAATCGTCCTATGGATATGTCTATTTCTTGCCTGTTTTCCCTGCCATTATTTTATAAAATAAAGCCAAATGCAAAACCCTATGCAAAAGTATCCAAGTAAATCATGAGTATTTTCCTCTTTCCAAAAACATAGAAATGCATAACGTGTGCCCGGACGCAGACATGCAATGATGAAAAGAAAATAAGAAATTCTATTTTTAAAAACTCTTGCATGGAATAAAGTCCTCATGGAATTCCATCTGAAGACAAAGCCTGTCTTCTGGGGTTCCACCTTTTACATGTTCTACTCCCTTACCTTGTCTGTGACCATTCCCTAACCCACTTCTGCTACTTGAATTTCAGCTCCTCTAAAGTTAGCATCATATACCACCCACCTAACATTTAGTGGGTCCTCAATGACTGATGATTGAATGGATAAATGCATGCACACAGGGCAATGGAGTAATCATTAACTTATTTCCCCAGGAATGGCAGTGCAGTTTTTAAGATTTTTATTTTTAATTGGAGGATAATTGCTTTACAATATTGTGACAGCTTCTGCCATACATCAACATGAATCAGCCAGAAGTTTACATAAGTCCCCTCCCTCTTGAACCTCCTTCCCATCTCCCTCCCCATCCCGCCCCGCGAGGTGGTCGCAGATCACCAGCTTTGGGTTCCCTGCATCATACAGCAAATTCCCACTGGCTATCCATACATACACATATGTTAATGTATATGTTTCAGTGCTACTCTCTCAAATCATCCCACCCTCTCCTTTCCCCACTGTGTCCAAAAGTCTGTGTCTCCTTTGCTGCCCTGCAATAGAATCATCAGTATCATCTTTCTAGATTCTATATACTATGCATTAATACATTACAGGAGTCTTTCTCTTTCTGACTTCACTGTATGACAGGCTCTAGGTTCATCCACCTCATTAGAACTGATGCAAATACATTCCTTTTTACAGCTGAGTAATATTCCATTGTGTATATATACCACAACTTCTTTATCCATAAATCTGCCGATGGACATCTAGGTTGCTTCCATGTCCTAGCTATTGTAAACAGTGCTGCCATGAACACTGGGGTACATGTGTCTTTTTCAATTCTGGTTTCCTTGAGGTATAAGGGTAGAGCTCAGCATGGAATAATCCTGTTGCCATGTTCTCAGCCAATCTGATTGCAATTAATTTCATTTTTATTTCTCAACTATTGAAAGCTTTTGCTGTATGTATCACAGAATACTCACCCCCAGGAGTGAAAGGCCACTTTCAAAATTCATGGTTCAAGTTTTTCTGTTCCACTCTGTTATCACTGGGTTTAGGCTCTTGAGTCTAGTTTGGTCTATTCTTCCTTGAGTAAAAGATCTTAATTGGGATTTATCTGAGGAATCCTCACTCGCCCCAATCAAAAAAGAACATGTGAAAACCTACCTGAAGAGAAAGGAGGATCCAGAGAGGTGACATTAGTTGGATTAATTCTTTTTTTCCCTTCCTGCTATATTTTGCTAGCAATGAACATTCCCCTCCCCCACCATACAATGGAGAAGGAAATGGTAAACCACTCCAGTATCCTTGCATGAAAACCCCATGGACGGAGGAGCCTGGTGGACTGCAATCTATGGGATAGCAAAGAGTCAGGCATGACTGAACAACTATCAGCCCTCCAGTTCAGTTCAGTTCAGTCACTCAGTCATGTCTGACTCTTTGTGACCCCATGGATGGCAGCATGCCAGGCCTCCCTGTCCATCACCAACTCCTGGAGCTTGCTCAAACTCATGTCCATCGAGTCGGTGATGCCATCCAACCATCTCATCCTCTGTTGTCCCCTCCTCCACCTGCCTTCAGTCCTTCCCAGCATCAGGGCCTTTTCAAATGAGTAGGTTCTTCGTATCAGGTGGCCAAAGTATTGGAGTTTCAGCTTCAGCATCAGTCCTTCCAATGAATATTCAGGACTGATTTCCTTTAGGATTGACTTGGATCTCCTTGCAGTCCAAGGGATTCTCAAGAGTTCTCCAACACCATAGTTCAAAAGTATCAATACTTCAGCACTCAGCTTTCTTTGTAGTCCAAAGCTCATATCCATACATGACTACTGGAAAAACCACAGCTCTGACTAGATGGACCTTTGTTGCCAAAGTAATGTCTCTGCTTTTTAATATGCTGTCTAGGTTGGTCAAAGCTTTTCTTCCAAGGAGCAAGCGTCTTTAATACTTCAGCACTCAGCTTTCTTTGTAGTCCAAAGCTCATATCCATACATGACTACTGGAAAAACCACAGCTCTGACTAGATGGACCTTTGTTGCCAAAGTAATGTCTCTGCTTTTTAATATGCTGTCTAGGTTGGTCAAAGCTTTTCTTCCAAGGAGCAAGCGTCTTTTAATTTCATGGCTGCAGTCATCATTTGCAGTGATTTTGGAGCCCCCAAAATAAAGTCTCTCGTTGTTTCCACTGTTTCCCCATTTATTTGCCAAGAAGTGATGGGACCAGATGCCATGATCTTTGTTTTCTGAATGTTGAACTTTAAGTCAACTTTTCACTCTCCTCTCTCACTTTCATCAAGAGGCTCTTTAGCTTTGCTTTCTGCTATAAGGGTGGTGTCATCTGCATATCTGAGGTTATTGATATTTCTCCCAGAAATCTTGATTCCAGCTTGTGCTTCATCCAGCCCAGCATTTCACATGATATACTCTGCATGTAAGTTAAATAAGCGGGGTGATAATATATAGCCTTGATGTACTCCTTTCCAGATTTGGAACCAGTCTGTTGTTCCATGTCTAGTTCTAACTTTTGCTGACCTGCATACAGATTTCTCAAGAGGCACGTCAGGTGGTCTGGTATTCCCATCTCTTGAAAAATTTTCCAGTTTGTTGTGATCCACACAGTCAGAAGCATGGGCGTAGTCAGTAAAGCAGAAGTAGATGTTTTTCTAGAACTCTCTTGCTTTTTCGATGATCCATCACCCCCTCCCCACATAAAGACAAAACCTCCAGGTCAGCGCTCAATCATTATTTTCCTCTTTTTTGAGACAAAGTTCCTGAAAGGTCTCAGAGGCTCCAAAGCAAGTAAGAAAATCTCAAGGATTTTCTCTTTTTGAGGGGGAAACTCCCTTAAGAATACCATCTGATTGTCACTAATCACTCTAATCCACCTTTGTAAGAAGACAGTAGGTGACAAAACAATAGAAATGGAGCGCATGCAGTTTTCCAGAACATAACTACTCTTTCTTCTTTTTATGAGTGAGCAGAATGTGTGAAGAGATCATAAAAAGAAGTCTTTTTCCTTTAAAAAGGCATATTGCCTAGTGTTTTACTTAAGGTGAGAAAAACTGTCACTGTCACAGCCCAGGTTTTCCTCTCCTCCCTGTTACCCTCTTCCACTAAGCCCCTGGCCACACCAGTCCCACAGGACTCGGCAGAGGTGTGCTTTAGGAGGGCTTTGGTGTTGTCAGAACATCATCCCTGTTGCTTGAGCACCATGGACAGATGCCAGGCAGGCACCGGAGCTGGCCTCCAAGAGCATCCAACTCAAAATGCAGATCATTAGAAAAAGTCTGTTCTAATGATTCACTGACTTAATAAACCACGGATATGATAAAGAACAGCAGTTATACGCAACTGGTCTGGCAAGGTTCCCCGAGCACCTAAACAGGGTTCACTCCCCTCAACCTCTGTATTATCGCCTCAATTTCCTGGGCTCCCATTTGAGCAAAATCAATCAACCACGGTCATATGATCCAAGGCCTTGGATTTGAAATTTAAGAAACTGTACATGTTAAAATTTAGTTTTAAAATGTAAGATTTGAGAAACGGCTGCAGTGTCCTGCAGAGTCATTGCTATAGTCCAAACCCCAAGGTGTTATACTGAATAGAGTCAGGCAGACAGAGAAAGACAAATACCATATGGAATCTAGAACTGGGTACAAATGAACTTACCTACAAATCAAGAATAGAGTGACATTTTTGGAAAACAGACTCCAGGGGGTGGAGTGCTGGGCTGTGCTAAGTCACTACAGTCATGTCCGACTCTTTTTAACCTCACGGACTGCAGCCCACAGGCTCCTCTGTCCATGGAATTCTCCAGGCAAGAGTACTTTACTGGGCTGCCATTTCCTTCTCCAGGGAATCCTCCCCACCCAGGGACTGAACCTGGGTCTCTGGCATTGCAGGCAGACTCTTTACCGACTGAGCCACGGCAGGGGGCGGGTGTGGACATTAGGGATCCTTCAAAGGATTTTAAAACTGGAAGTGACACAATCAGGTTGACATTTTAGACTTCAGGAAGCTAATCCTCTAGCCTGAGGGGGAAAGGAAGGAAGGGGATTGGGATGGGGACTCTAGCGAACAGTAAGTTAAGAAAAGTTATGTGAATTTGGAACCACATTTTCAATTACCTTTAAATAAAATAGACACTAAGTTCATGAAATGTCAAGCAGAATCTGATGTAATATCATTCTCTGCCTCTGAATGAGGCCCTGTAAATGGGGGCCGGCTGCATGTGAATTAGTACTACAATAAACCAGCAAAGTTCTCCCATGACTGCAGTCAAAAGTCACTTTTTTCTGGGAATGCCAATCCTAGAAGCATCCAAATAATGAAACTGTTATAAACAGATTAAGAAAAAATTAACCAGTGGCACTGGCTTGATCATTTTCTGTGGAGGGTGCTTTGCAGAGATGGTGCTACCTGCTGAAATGAGAACAAGTTGGCAGGCCATGGTGGCCCAGGCCAGGTGACTGACCCATCAGTGACACCACAGGAGATTCTCTGTGAGGCAGGGTGGTGGCACGGGGGGTCATCTGTGTGTTCTGGGGGATTTTAAGGTGCTAACTTGCAAATGTGAAAGGTATAGTACATCATACAATATCTGTTTTCCAACTGCCAACAAGCACCCCCTACGTATTTGGGGTGGAACTGCAGAGATGGTGGAAGAGAACTGACCGCAGGCTGTGGGAGCGCTTTGGTGGGATTCCCAACTGAGGAAACACTACTTGCGGGATGTCTCTTTCCCAGAAAGAGAAAACAAGAGGCTAGGCGAGTGGAACTCAGTCACACCACAAGCCAGTGCCAGTGCCAGAGTCAGGACTGGAGTCTCTTCAGACATACTCTGTTCTGGAGGCAAAGGTCTTCAAATGCGAGTAGTTAAGTACCAATAGTTTTTAAGCACTTTGTTCAAATTGCAGGAAATAGAGCTGCTTTCTTCACAGTGCCTTCTTGCCAAGTCCAAGGGCACTCCTGGAGTGGGGCCTTCACTCCGCTGGAGGTGCTGGGCCCATGGAGGGCCATGTCCAGCTTCCTCTGGCTGAGATCACAGTTCCTCCCACCTGGTTCTAACCTGGTGCTGGTGTGATCCAACCGCCGGAAATATCTCAGCCTGGTATCCTTTAAAGTAGCGGCTCGTGGGGCCACAAAAGCAATTTTTTGACGTTTTCCCAGGAATAAGAATTGAACTCTTAAGTTGAGAATGAGTTGGTGTTTTTATACTTGACATGAACACATTTTAAAAAGCTGGCTTCACACCTACACAAAGAGGTAGATGAAAAGTTACCTTTGTTTTCCCTGCTCCCCAGATCACACCCATCAATTTGGTGACAATCTTTTCTATATTGGTTTTGAGTTTCCGAAAGTTCCCTGAGTCCAGAGCCCTCTGAGTCTCTCATCTGTGTAAGGAAAGGAGGTTCTGATCCCCGTGATGGCTGCCCAGACTCTTTACTGCTCCTTAGCTCTTCTCGCCTTCATGTTGGCCAATGACTGTTCAATGTTTCCACATATTCTGCTGGCTTGGGTGCCAGCAAGGCTCCCCTCACACGTGCACTAGAGGGCAGTCATGGTGCTCGTCACACACACAGTCCCTGCCCAAGGCCACCATCTTATCCATGCTTGGTTGGAGGGACAGACCCTTGGAGCCACATTTTGCACCAGTTAACCCCACCCTACCTTGGCCTCAAATGATTGGTGCAAGGATAACCACTTTTTAGAACAGTCTGCTCTGTAAATAGGCCTAGTGCAAAAAGTCTTGATACAGCCTATTAGATTCTCTCTTGGGGACCTACAGTGGTTATATTAGGTGACAGGGAAAAGTAAATGATGGGACCCAAGGATGGGGGGAGGTCTGAGTGGGAGGGGCCAAGCCCACACCCACTTTATTTGGAGTATTTTCACTCTCATCAGCTTTAAATATAAGATGCTACTTGAAGACAAGAAAGGTTTTTAGTGCTTAAAAGTGTTAGCAAAATCATAAAGACAAAAAAATAGGACCAAAGACGTTTAAGGAAGTTAGAAGAGGAGCTATCCCACGTTGAAGGTCAGGAACTGCGGTGGTAAGGAGATACCCCTCATCCAAGGTAGGGAGCAGTGGCTGTGCTTTGCTGGAGCAGCCGTGAAGAGATACCCCACGCCCAAGGTAAGAGAAACCCAAGTAAGATGGTAGGTGATGCAAGAGGACATCAGAGGGCAGACACACTGAAACCATACTCACAGAAAACTAGTCAATCTAATCACACTAGGACCACAGCCTTGTCTAACTCAATGAAACCAAGCCATGCCTGTGGGGCAACCCAAGGCGGGTGGGTCATGGTGGAGAAGTCTGACAGAATGTGGTCCACTGGAGAAGGGAATGGCAAGCCACTTCAGTATTCTTGGCTTAAAAACCTCATGAACAGTATGAAAAGGCAAAATAACAGGATACCAAAAGAGGAACTCCCCAGGTCATTAGGTGCCCAATATGCTACTGGAGATCAGTGGAGAAATAACTCCAGAAAGAATGAAGGGATGGAGCCAAAGCAAAAACAATACCCAGTTGTGGATGTGACTGGTGATAGAAGCAAGATCCGATGCTGTAAAGGGCAATATTCCATAGGAACCTGGAATGTCAGGTCCATGAATCAAGGCAAATTGGAAGTGGTCAAACAAGAGATGGCAAGGGTGAACGTCGACATTCTAGGAATTAGCGAACTAAAATGGACTGGAATGTGTAAATTAACTCAGATGACCATTATATTTACTACTGCAGGCAGGAATCCCTCAGAAGAAATGGAGTAGCCATCATGGTCAACAAAAGAGTCCGAAATGCAGTACTTGGATGCAATCTCAAAAATGACAGAATGATCTCTGTTCGTCTCCAAGGTAAACCATTCAATATCACAGTTATCCAAGTCTA